>VKOC01002028.1:0-32857 GCA_009364415.1 Spea multiplicata | reverse complement strand
CAGAGCCTGCCCTTGGGTATGTGTTTGGGTGTCAGTGTGGCAGAGCCTGCCCTGGGGTATGTGTTTGGGTGTCAGTGTGGCAGAGCCTGTCCTGATATGTGTTTGGTTATCTGTTTCCTGGCACTTTACTTGCTGTAGAGGGTTAAATAGAACTTTGTAATTTTTATTTATCCAGATTTTGTGGTCACTTCAGAGGACAAAACTTTCTAGGCCTAGAAATCAGTGAGAGGAAAAGTAAAGGTTTTGTGTTATTTACTCTTATTTCAGTCTGAATATATTATTAAAAGTTAGATGTTGGTTCAGAGTTTGTAAAACTCAATTCTTGATTACAGTATACAGGACGCTATTCCCCTTTGGTTTCACAGACCGAGTGGTACTCAGCTTAGTTATATGCAGCTGCATGCATTGTGTTATCTGTGATGAGGCGTTCATTTGTTCGTTTGGTGACGCAGCGCTAAGATGGTTGTGATGCATTAATGGCTATAAGTTTTGTTGAAGTTTCCATTATGTATAATCTCCTTAATTTATTTGGGCCTTTTTTGATTTCTGGGATTTTAATAATGTGATAAAAAAGAATGATTTACAGTTGTTTGGATGTCAAATAGTGTGTCAGATTCTGTTGATCTGTATCTGCTATGTTTCCATACATTATTTATGTATACATGCAAATACAGGTTTTTTTTTTATCTCATTCAGTTGCGTGTGCTGTTTCCATGTGTTGTTTATTTGATCTATACCTGAACTACAGGGTGTAAGTAAAAGAGCGGTATGGTTTAGTGAATGAGGGGACAAAGGGACTCTGGAGATGATTACAGGGGAGAGGACCTCTCAATGTCACGGTGCAGGACTGACTCTCACAGTCTTCCCCTGATCTGTAGTCAGTGTGGCAAATATATTGGCAGCAGGGTCTAATATTAATATATATTGGCTGCAGGGCCTATTATCAATAAATATTGGCTGCAGGGGCTAATATTTATATATATTGGCTGCAGGGACTAATAATATATATCGGCAGTAGGGGCTAATATTAATATATGTTGGCAGCAGGGTATAATTTTTATGTATATCGGCAGCAGGGTATAATATAAGTATGTATATCGTCAGCAGGGTATAATATAAGTATGTATCCGCAGCAGGGGCTAATATTAATATATATCCGCTGCAGGGGTTAATATTAATATATATATATCAGAAGCAGGGTGTAATATTTCTATATATATGCAGCAGGGTCTAATATTTATATATATTGTCAGCAGGGGCTAATATTAAAGAATGAAAAATAACTGTCACTTTAGCTGTTATTTTGAAATCATATTTTAATCACAGTCTTTACTTCAAAGAGATAAATACATATTGTGTAGTTAAAAATGCACGTCTAACGTGTGTATATATATAGTGTATATGTACCGTTTTATAATTGGCCCCCCTACTTTGGTCCCTGGCCCCCCATGTGCCCCCCCTAAATATGAAAGCTGGAGACGCCACTGCATATATATACCGGTATATATGTATATATATATGTGTATATATATATATATATATATATATGTATGTATATGCATTTTTCCATGAACTTTTTCGTAATTGAAGTAAAAAAAAAATTTAACCCACAACAAGCAAATCCTTCTGCTGGTATTTTGCCCCATAGACCAAAGGGAGTATTAGGCACTCATGTTATCCCTTAGGACTGACAAAAAGGATCAATTAATCACTTCTTTGACCCATTAAAAGTCATTTGCTGATGGGACATTTTTCTAACATGTCTCTTGGGGTACATGGTACATAGCCCATGACTCTCGGGATTTATTGATTACACTGCTCTTAAATCATATTTCAGAGTAATACCTAAACGCATTAACTTCAAAGGACCGTGTTTTGTTGGGGCTCCTTAATTTTGAATACTTAATAAAACATTTTATTTTATGCAGAATATTTTGGGGGTGGCATAACAGTTGTTTATATTTGTTTATTTGTATTATTTTTATGCTTAAATTCTACAATTGTGAGATTACAAATTATTCTCAGTAAGTGAAGACATTAGAGTCCTTTCTGTAAAGCCACAACTTGACCAATCTCACAATTATGCAGGTTGTGGGGTGCATCAACAACACACAGGCACTGTCATATTAATAGTTTTGCTTAATATATCATTGCTGTTGTCCAGCTGGTGGACCTCAACAAGTATTAGCCTGCTTGTATAGAAAATGTATAATAACTTAAAATAAAATATGGTCGCTTAGAAAAAAAAGTTTCTTTGACCAAATACCACTAGAGCTAGAATCAGTAGAAAGAAATTATGATCTATCTAGTTTTAGATATTTTTTGAATTTTTTTACATTTTTATTTACCATTAGTGGAAAAATATGAATTTCCGAAACAATTTCACATTGGGTTGAATACATTGTAAATTATATATATAATGCAATAAAGAATTATGTAATAAAGTCGGGTTTACTTCCATTGATGGGAATAAGTGGTGGGTGAAGTGGTGGATCAAGTGGACAGGAAGAGAATGAAAGATCCATAGGATAGAGCCTGACGGGATGTGGACGAGGGAAAGAGATTTCAAATTGTCATCACCAGCTACTCTCTGCAAACAGCCCTAAGTATGCCGCTAAATTTAGCTGAAAAGGTGGCGAATGACTATATATATATATATTGACTATATATATATTCTGTTTTGATGGCCGGATGGGCTACCCATTCACACTCATCAAGAAAAATATCTAGCAGTAAAGAATTCATTTGTGTATTCAAAAAAAGAACACTTATGCATTTATTTACATACTACATACAGGCAAGTGACATACAAGGCAGGGCATATTCCAGATACCCCTGGGCACAAAGGTTACTGCCATCCCCTATACATCTCCCAACAACAAAGAGAGTATAAGAGCCAAAACCCATGGAGCCCTAACCCACGGAGCATATCTGGAACACAGGTGCCTGATTATATTATATCTAGAATTAAGCCTCATTCTTAGCCTTAAGTAAAATATTCAGTATAGGAGTAGTATAGCAAATGTATAGGCAAAAAGTTCCTCCTGTTCCACGGTAATTGCCATGAGTTATGGCACAAAGGTTCGAACAACCTCTGCCCCACACACGCACCCTTTAATCGTATTTGAGATATGTTTCATTTGGCAGCCCAGATCAGGCTGACAGCTTCCAGTTCCCGTGATTAGACCTGCCGAGCAGCCCAGTAATAGCCCAGTTCCAAAACACATTTACCCTGCAAAATACCCAAAGGAGTTCCATACACTCGACTCAGTCTAGACCAAAAGACTATATTACTCGTCACACGGGATGCATGAAAAGCCTTAAATAAGCCAAGGGCAGAAATTTAAGCTGCGTCAAATACTGACAACCAAAGTCACGGATAGGCCTGTGAAGTTCAAATGTATTCAGATTTCTTTTTCTCATCAGATTTCCTATTTAAATTAAATACTTTGTCTGCCTTAGCTGTTTATACGTAACAGCCATCATAATTTTGTGGTCTTAACGTTATTACCCCTTCGATGTGAAATAAGATTAGGCTTTTTTGTGTTTACTACTCGGCAGAGACCAATGAATGGTCCATCTTTTGTCCGTTGCATCTGGGTCTGCAGATAGAACTATTGGATACTCTCCCACCAAGAAAGAATGAATATTAAAGTATTTTGTACTCCAGTATGCATTATTTAACCTGTATGGAAAAGTAAAGTGGCAAATTGATTGGCCAAGCCAGGGGCTACAGGACACTTCCAATGGTTCTGCATTGATGCGGACAATGATGACCACAAAGTTAAAATGATACTGTCACCTACACAGCCTTTAGCATAATTCAATGAGTCCACTAAAAATCATTTATATATATATATATATATAATTATGTGTGTGTGTGTGTGGTGTGTGTGTGTGTGTGTGTGTGTGTGTGTGTGCGTGTTTTAACCCTTTATGTTATTGTGCATAGGAGAGGAAGGATTTGCTCCTGTACATGTATCAATCTTGCCACTTAGTTACACTAAAACTCTTTGCAGATGTGATACATAAATATATCAACATAATGAAACAATATATCAACCTAAACATGTATACCGCATAATGATCTACAGAATCACTACTGCTTATTTTTTAAACAAATGTTTTAAATGGACACTCCAGCCTTTATATGTCATGGCGAGAAGTGATGGATCATAGAGGAAAAGGACAGCTGCAGGTCTGCAGCTTCTACCTTAGAAGTATTTTATTTTTTCACCCATATTTTAGAGAATACATATTTAGGTAATCATAATTTTCAGAAACTGTGTGTTAACACAAATGCAACTCTGTCTTTTTATGTCTGGGACACCTTAGACCAAAGTTTAAAATTGGAGGGTCAGAAGTTTAGATGTAATGAAAGGAAGTTTTACTTTAACAAGATGATGGTAGATAAATGGAACAGACTCCCATCAGAAGAGGTAGAGGGGATTTAAACATGAAATTCTATGTTTCTAAATGATCCCCAATGAGAGTAATTTGATGCATGTTTTCACATGTGCATCATCACAAGGTTAGAAGTGGGATTCACATCATTCTGGATCATTGTGGATCATTGTGGATCTGGTACCCAGACACCAAGCGCTCTGATAAGATATGAAGGAATGTAGAACATGTGTGTTGGGTGACTTGGTGTATGAAATGATTTAACTGTTTCCTGTGCACTTCACTCATCCAGATCATCAAATATTTCCCTTCCTATAGATGTAGACACAGCTGAAAGTACATCATAAATTAGTACACTATGTTTATATTTATTTTCATTTTTTTATTATAAACATCATTTGTTATATAGAAACATATATTAGATCTACGTTCGAAAAATCCAACGGCAACATGAAAATATAATAAAGCTATTAATCAAGGATCAGGAAAACACCTTAAAGATTAATGACCCTAATGGAGGATGTGGATGCCTGTGGAATGGCTTCTGACGTGTTTACTTTAGAGGTTATTTCCTCACTGGTGGGGATGGCCGGAGAACGGGAACAGCAGGGGTGCGAATGCCCAATTCGCAGCCCCCTACTCAGACAGATCTGCCACCCCCTTATCAGCCTTGCCTGAGGGGCGGTGCTATGGGGAGGCAAGGCTTCACATTCATGAATGGGGTTGGGCGGGGTTATACGTGTGGGCGTGTCACGGAGGCGGGTGCTTATGTGTTAGTGATCAGAGCCGTAGTGTGTGTTGCGCACAGTGTCAGCCGACTCCGGGAGAGCAGACACGCAGCATCAGTGTCCATGCTGTGACAGCCCTCTCATTGTACAACACAAGGACTGGGCTCCCTGCACACAGCCTTAGGGGGCTTTTAACAAGAAAGCAACCCATGTCTCCTGGAGCCTCCAGCTGCTGAGTCTGTGTTTCTTTTAACTGCTCTGAATGGGATATCCACTTTGTCACCAGTTAAACATGAGGATTAAGGTGGTTCTAACGCTGGTTCTTCAGAGCTTCTTCCTAAAACTTCTGATGGCGTCAGGTAAGTGATTGCAAACCTGCGAGTTGGTGACGTCACGCGTGATGCAGTTTCTGCTTTTGGGGGCTGCATGAGACCGTTATCCTATTTAAATCTATATCTCGTCTTAGAAATGTATTAGAAGTATAATTGCTACAGGTTTCACGCTTCTATTATTTAATGAATGCTTAGTGCATATCTGCTGGCTGCGTTATTGTGCGGTGATGCTAGTGTGATGGTTATTATGTAGCCTATGATGATTAACTAGAATATGCTATTTTTTGTGCAGGTTCAGTATTATGGACGACGTGTATTGTAATTTTCATTAATTCCCTAAATATGTCCAGCTTCATATTTTAATACAAGTCATATCATTACATTGTAATTGGAACTGTAGAGAATATAGTTACAATAACTGAATGTAAGGCAGGTAGATTTGCAGAAGAGATTTTTTTCAATCACAGAAATCTAAAAAATAACATGGCTTTTTATATTGAGTTTCATTGCCTTTGTTTTGATCATCAGAGAAGCGCTTTCTTGCATTCTAGATAGATTGGGATGTCTTCTAGATAAAGCTCTGAGTAAATTGTTGGGCAGCCGGTGCAGACATAGAGGAACCTATACTGACCCTTATAGCAGGGGAATTAAAAGTGTTAAGCTTGTTAAGTGTTTCTTGTTATAAGATGAACTTATGATTAACATAACATCATATCACGGTAAATCCTCTAATCGTGGTGTCCAACATAAAGTTTGAAGAGATGATTATTTTTGATGTTGAACGTGTGCTGGTGACAAGTCCATCCTTAACCTATCAACCCAACCAACTCTTTCGCAACATTACTGGAAATAATGGAAAAACATTGTGTGTGCTTGTACAACAACACAGGAAACGCCATGGAAAATATGACAGTATTAAGCAATTGTATTGCGCACGTTCGCCATGCTCTTCAAGGTTGATGTTCTTTGGAGGCTGAAATAGCTAGCGATGGGCCGATGTGATGATAAAAGGTGCTCTGGGCACATGTCTAATGAGATTTGAAAGCACCTCTTTCTGTAGAGTGTTTGTAGCGTGTTATTTTTATCGGTTTAGTAAATGGTGTGAATACACCTAATACACCTGCTGAGGTGGGCCATCACTGTCCAGAGAAGAGCGGAGGGTGGTGGAAGTTGTAGTCGCTAATAGCTGGAGTGCCAGAGGTTGTCTATCCCTAACATGAATTCTGTTGAGGGGCAGTGAGATCATCAGATTTAGGCTCTCTCATTTTAATGTCCCGTATCCTTTTGAAGGACCTTGAAGCTGGCCTGCCAGGAAAACAGGAACTCCACCCTAGGACTGAGAAATACTTTGCTTAGCATTTCAACTTAGAACCATCTGCCTTTTCTTCCTGTTATGACAAAATAAACCAACAAAAATGTACAGCCAATACTTAATACATTTATTTGACTATTTTGTATTTTCTCATTTTCACAGATGCTCCGAGTCTAAACATAGAGAAAGATAATCTCGTAATAGCAGTAAATGATACTTTAAATATTACTTGCAGGTATGTAACATATAGCCTTGTCAAACATGTTGTTGTTTTTTTTACTTTTTTAATGTATATTTGTGGTCAGTAATATAAAACTGTACATTTCATGAGATCAGGTCGAACAGAACAAAGGCATTATTTTGATTACTTTATATCACCTCTGTGATTTTGCAAGGCTTCGAGGTTGCCCTAGAACCATCTTCCCTAGAGCATTTGGTCAGGTTTTTCAGTGCCTTAGGCTTTGTAGCTAAATAAAGGGATTGCTCTTTTTGCTTAGTTCACCTGAAATAAAGCAGGGTATCAATACCCTCAAGGAGTGCAGATATTGGTACTAACATAACTATAGCCTAAACAGATGTAGGAATACCGATTTTATTTACATAAAGGGGTAAATCTACAGTCTGGTGAGACTGGTTAACCCCTTGGAGCAGTTGTGCATCTCCTTTTATGAACATGCACAAAGGACATACTGCAAGTTAGAATTTTACCCTGCGCATCGACAATGGCTGTGCATCCATAACTTCATGGTGCCTTATCACTTCACAAGAGGTTATTCATATCACGCATACCCTTGAGAGAACTGTCCCTGGATGTGATTCATATATCTTTGAATGTGACTTTTAGACACTGGTTTCCAGTAACTTCGGGATGAGCCATACCCTGAGTTACTGAATCACCCTCTATATTATTTGTGTGCAATCTGACTACATAAAATGTATTTTTACTGGCGGGTGGAGGAACGTGCTACACACTCAATCACGCTGTCATACAACCTGAATACAGCTTACCACATCAGTATTATACTAGATCCTTAGAAATGCCCCTCTGTTGTTCTTTGCTCTTGTAGGGGAGAAAGGCCGGTGTTGTGGCTCTGGCCAATGAATCATAGTATTGTCGATAGCCGCACATCAGTGAGTGATTGCAATGAAAGCCTCTATTGTCGGACACTCACACTATCTCGAGCTGTAACAAACGACACAGGGATCTACAAGTGTTTTTACGAAGACAGCAACGCTACGTCAAGTGTTCATGTTTATGTTCTCGGTAAGCAACAGGCATTCACTGTTTGTCGGTAATAACACACTCAATAATAAAAGCTGCTTCAGTGTTTATGTTGTATTTCCTTTTTAATTGACCTGTTTGAATCAGTGCTGAAAGTGGCAGTTTGTATTCAGGATCCCTATGAACACATAGAATTCTAGATTTTAAGCTCATTTCAGAAGGGTCGTCCTCATCTTTTATTTCCCCAAAGTCCAAATTGCTTCGTTATGCAAAAATTGTTATATCCTGTTTACACATTGTACAGCGCTGCAGAATATGATGGCGCTATTTTAATCAATAAAAAATATCATTAGGGCAGATCTTGCTGTTTAATAGATATTTTCGCTCCCTATCTTTATTTACCTGAGCTTACCTTAGATAATTGAATAATTGGTGTCCCTGCAGTGTGAAAAAGTAGTAACTGAATCTAGCCATTTGTTCCTTTTACTGTTAAGTGACAGCTCCCGGCCCATCAACAACCATGCAAGTAGTTATTCTAGCTCTAAATGGAATGGATATCATATGACTAAAAATCCAACTTAGTAAATTAGGCTGTGTGGTAACCAAATCCTGATAGTGTATTCCTTTAAGGCTTTCTAAATATTGACAGGCACCCTCTGGCATCTCCCGTAATGATCAGTTCCCACCAGCCATTTCACTGAAATTTCTGTATTTAAGCCTCTATAAAAAATATTTCTTGTTTCCTGATTATGAATTAATTATTTCCACTTGATATTCCTGCGTATTGATGTGCCGATTGGACTGATACGCTAAAATGAATGATTTTAATCATGTTAAAACATTTTTATTTGCAGACAAAAGATCTCCCTTTGTGCCCTCCGATCAACTCACTGCTGTGTACATTACTGAGAACAAAACAGTAACAATACCATGCGTGGGTTCCAGACCTGACCTCAATGTTACCCTGCATGCGGTAAGACATCAGACTTGTATTGCAATTCTCATTTACTCGCTTAATGGTAATTAAAAACTGCGAATAAATATTTAAATTAGTGAATTACCGTATGTGATGAAAAATACAATAAAGCGCAAACCAAAAAAATAGGATTAAAAGTAAATTAATTATATTTTGTTTGCTATCCTGTAAAACACTGGGTCTGTATTCCAGACAGGTAGCGCAAGATCCATAACGATATATATTAGTATATTGCTATTTATTTTTGGAATCTATTCATTTATGTATGGAATATTGGCTCAAGTTTGTAATACACAGCAGTATGTTATGCAGCTGTTTAGATTAATTATGGTCCTGATTTTTTTCCAGAAATATCCAGACACCACATTTCACCCTGACGGCGATGGCATATACTGGGATAACAAGAAAGGGTTCACCATTTTAAGTGAATTGTTGAAGTTTGCAAGTCTTGTCACCTGTGAAACCAAGCTCAATGGAGAAGTGTACAGATCACCTACTTATTTTGTCGTAGTTATAGGTAAGGTTAAATGCTGATTGTTTTTATTGTTATATTATTTTTTGTAACATCAGTAAAAACGGAACATTATTATTTTTTCATTCTTGCACAGTGTTCAAAATTAACAGCCTGACTATGAACCCCCATCCTCAAGTGCAGTTGGCCGTCGGAGAGAGGCTGGTTCTCACTTGCACAGCCCACACTCCATTAAACGTTAGAGTCAGTTTTAAATGGGACTATCCTGCCTCATGGGTAAGTTTTGAAATATTCATGTATGTTGTTCACATGTATTTTGTCCACTTCATGTATCCGGTCAAATGAATTAGCTGTATGTGACAAACCAGGAGTAGGAGTTTTTTTTAAAGAACATGAATATGAGTTCATTCTTCTATGCATTTTACCAGAACTACAAGTATCTTTCAAAAAGTGTTTATATCTTGAAATGATCGTTCCATATTATCTTAGTTTTAGAGGACCAAAGCATAAATTTAAGGTACATGAAGGTTCTCCATTAGTTGAGATCTCTGTATTAAATTTGAAGTATTTTAATGTTGAGTTGATAATTGTTTTGTTCTAGACTAACAGAGGGGATAAGAGAGCAATAAGAAAAGAAGTTCAAGGGGAACTGGAACATTCTGGAATCTTTATCATTGACTATGTGACCATGCAAGATCATGGGGAATACAGCTGTACTGTGAACACAGGCCATGTGACCAAGACCATTACCACCACAGTCATCATACATGGTAAGAGAAAATGTATTGAACTGGTCTAGTAAATGTAAATGAATGTATTTGACTTATGAATATAGAGAGAACTTAAAAGTCTCTTTGAAAATTTTAAATGAAGAAAATATGACCAGTGTTTTAAATCCCTATTTGCAGAGAAACCCTTCATATACATTGACGATAGAATGGAATCTGTTGTGGTGACTAAAGTCGGTCAACATGTCAGGGTTCCTGTGAAGTTCATGGCTTATCCTGTTCCTGAAGTAAAATGGTAGGTCATTTATCTTAGAATGTGTTTATATTGGTTTTATGTTTATTTGGTTGGTCTATACATCTTATGTTGCTATTTTCATTTTTCTGTTAGGCTTAAAAATGGAAAACCACTACATTCAAAGCATATGATCAGAGTTGGTCACGCTCTGTCAATCGCAGATGTCAGTGAAAAAGATGCCGGGAATTATAGTGTTGTTCTTACTAACCCTCATACCAAGGACCAACAGAGCCGGACCTTTCAGCTCGTTGTATATGGTGAGGTCCACTAAATTCATTTCAAAACGTTACAGAATGCACCACATTTTATTACACATTTTATTAGTTTATCCATGATACAGTTATTTTTGCTTAGGACAGAGGATTCTGACCGCTTGTTACTTTTACAGTGCCACCGCACATATGTGAGAAGGCAGTGTCCATCCCTCTTGACTCCTACAAATACGGAAGGCCCTATGTTCTAACCTGCACGGCTTCTGGCATTCCGGCCCCTGTGAACATCCACTGGGTATGGCAACTAGAGGAAGAATGCACTTTCTCCTCAAAGTAAGTTGACCATTCCACTAAATCTTTCATCTTCTCAGAGCTTGTTGAAACCTTCAAAGTCAATGAAAGAGTGTTGAGACCCTTGTTTAGTAATTTGTCCTAAAGGTTATAAAATAACTATAATAGGCAGAGAGGTTCAGGTCCAAAAACTGTTCTATATATCATATTGAGGGGTTGAACCCACAGAAATATATGCTGTTATCATATACAGAATTGCTGAGTTATCTGTGTGAAAGGCCATCTGAGAGGAAGTGCGCTGATTGATGTATGGAGTGATAGACAGGGATCCTGCTCTGTGCCGACTCCGCACCCCTTATCAGCCATCCACACAAGGCCAGACTTCCTGCTGTAGAGACCACAGGATTCCGCTTTCCTGTTGTTGTTTTTCGGATGACTTCCTCTAGCTTCTTCCTTTGGTGCTAAAGTACTTCCTACCATCTCAAAGAAAACCAGTATGAAAATAACCGATTTCTATGACTGTTCTGTTTCCTCTGATCCACACAAAGTCAAAGTGAAGAAATTATGAATGAACATTTGCTTTTCAAGAAAGGCACCCTTCCAATTCCATTATTAGATCTCAAGTTGAAGGTTGTTTAAGGAAATCACCTTTTCACCTGGAAATATTTACATAGCTTGTGTTGAGCTTCTAGAACAATAAAGAGATGCGGAACACAGCAGAGGATCCTTTCAAATATTTACGATTCACCTTTTTTTTACGTATATTTTTGTTTCTCTTCTTGACAACATTTTTTTTTTGATGTTTTAGACAATACGAGTTGGGTAGAAACCCATACACGTGTGAAAACTGGAGGGAGATTTCAGATAAAAGCATTGGGAATGTGATAGAAACAAATGAAACTCATACTGATGTGATAGAAGGAAAGATAAAGGTGAGATGTGGTTTTGTTCAATCTTTTCAGAATGTTTGAAATTAATGTATTTACTGACAGTATCGAGACAGTCTGCAAATATATTCATATAGGCGAAACATTATGGATCAGGGGGTTGCTGTTTTACTAAAGAAGGGTTAACAAGAGAAGATATTTAAACAAAATGGTGAAATATTAGTACCCCCTAACAGCTACCTACTCTTTTGTAAATTATTTGTGCCAATATATCTTATTTTTCTCCTCATAGACTGTTAGTAAGTTGGTTATTCGATCGGCTAACATATCTGCAGTATACAAATGTTCTGCCAAAAATGAAGCAGGAAAAGATGAACGAATAATTGCTTTCCATGTTACAAGTAAGTAAATAATTATGTACGGTATGTAATTACGTGATTGAATTGATTAGAACCAGTAAGCAAACATACCTTTCACACAGTTGACCTTTTCTTTGTTTTTATTAAGGCAGCTTGACTCTATCACTAAGCCTCCTCTGTGTTCATTTCTGATCTGGCTTATTAATAGATTTTTCTAGACATGCATTTGTTTGCCACCATAATAAACACCAATATTAGTTCTCATCTGCCAGTCCTAATGTGCCAACATTATATAGATTTACAAGGGTGCCCCTGGTTCCTTCTACATTGTATTAAGTAACAGTCATCATATCTTGACTTTACTTCTAGTTGACTGTAATAACATTAATCACTAATATTCTAATTACGTTATCTCTATCATGTTATTTTTAGGGGACCTCGACATTACTGTGCAGCCCAGGGGAAGACTTACCGAGCATGACAATGTGACATTGAGATGCTCAGCTGATAAATTCACTTATGAGAACCTAGTGTGGTACAAGCTGGGTACAAGCACGATGGAGAAGCAGCTCCTCTCCTGGCCAATGCCATTATGCAAAAACCTGGATGCCCTGGTGAAGATGAATGGCACATCTACCACTACCATTGGAGATAATGTGACCTCTGAGCTCGGCCTGCCTAATATCTCTCTGCAGGAACAGGGAAATTATGTTTGTGTAGCACAAGACAAGAAGACACAGAAGAGGCACTGTTTGGTCAGACATATCACTGTTCAAGGCAAGAAACAGGTTTTATCTGTTTCGTATTGTTAATACCAGGAAGGATATGTCTTTGTTGTATTTGATTTTCTTTTTCATGGGTTTATTTATTTTTTTAACTTACAATTACTGGAGAATCTGTATAAATTCTGCATATAAAATATATTATAACATTAATAAAATATTATATCTTAATTGTGATTTACACACAAATTAATAATTGGAATAAATCACACCAGCAAACCCTTAATCTTAATTCTGCTATATGGTTTTAATAGCCTACCACTAGGTTTGAAATGGTGTATACATAAAAAAAGAACAATTCTCAAATAAATGCAAAACCAATCTAAACAATGTATATTTCATTGACACATACAGCTCAGAAACCTCCTGCAATTCACCATCAACTCCGAAATCAAACAACTAACGTCAGTGAGACAGTCGAAGTGCGATGCCAAGCCACTGGAATTCCTGAGCCTCAAATCGTTTGGTTTAAAAATGATGAGACGCTGGTCGGAGACTCGGGTAAAGACTGAAAAACGCTATTTGATGACTGAATAAAATATCATATTTCATGTTTTTATCCCATGGCCTCTGAGACTTACATGGCCAACAATCTAAGATGAAAATAATACTGTAATATGTTGTCACTTGAAGGCTTTGTGTATCTAGTAACAAGTCATGGCTTTACATTCCTGATTTATATAAAAAAAACATGTACCAATACCCTTGTTTGTATTATAGGTGTTCATAGTCTTACCCTTATATTACATCTATATATATATATATATAAATATTATATTTATATATACTTGCCGATGACAAGTAAGAAACTAGGAGCTACCCACTATCTTTAGTAATTCTGGCTGTCCAACCTCGATAAAATGTATATATAACAATGACAACGTCTGTATCTGTAATCCTACATGATCATTGTTGATTTTGTTTGGATTGCATGTGGTTAACAATTGATGTGTTCTTTTTTACAGGTGTAATTTTAAGAGACAAGAACAGAACTTTGATAATACAGAGAGTTAGAAAACAGGACGAAGGGTTCTACTTATGTCGAGCTTGCAATGATTTGGGATGCACAGAGGCTGAAATGTACTTCTCGGTGAATGGTATGTATAATATATGTTCAGATGTTGACTTAAATTAAGCAGGTGACCTGTTTAATCAGCATGGCCGGGATAAGTGTACAAGGTGTCAGTTAATGCATTTCAGCAAATGATCAGTGCTGTCTGTTTATCTTCAGCACAAAAATACTTAAAAGAAGATCGTATATACCTAATTTTTCTCATAAATTGTTGCTTGCCTTGAAATAACTTACTTGTAATGGAATGTGCTTTATGAGCTGACATGAGCCGTCAAATGTCCCCATTTTTTCTCCATAGGCAATGAAGAAAAAACAAATCTGGAACTCATTATTCTAGTTGGCACCGGAGTGATTGCCCTGTTCTTTTGGTTGCTTCTCGTAATCATCCTTCGGACCGTAAAGAGGGTAATGAAACAGTTGTTTTTCTGTCCTGTTAGCACTTGTCTTGCATGACAAATGAAAAGTGACTGGTGTCCTTTTGTGTTTTTTCATCCCTTTGTACTTACAATCAACAGGCATATTTTTCTTTTCCATTCTATAGAACTGTTGTATAATTTAGTATGGACGTATTCATTTAGTTTTAATTGGAAATGGCCTTAAAACACACTGGGAAGTTCTTTGCTTGTTTTGGACAAACAACTTAATGACGATCTAGAAGAACCCTTAGGGAAACATTGGGGATGGAGATCTAATATAGAATTCTGGAGAGGAGTGATGTTCAAGTATAGGTTAAATCATCACAATTTTTACAATCATATTGTGACCAGCATTTCTTATTATTTTCCAGCCTAATGAAGATGAACTCAAGAGTGGCTACTTGTCAATCATTATGGATCCCAGTGAGGTCCCCTTAGACGAGCAATGCGAAAGATTGTGCTACGATTCTGCTAAATGGGAGTTTCCTAGAGACCGCCTGAAATTAGGTGAGGTTTGGTAGAATTTACAATAGTCTACCTCTAAGCTGGGCTATGAGAGAATCTCAGATGGTCTCCGCTGTTTTCAGGATTCCTTTATGGTCCAGAGTTCTTTTATGCAATCGTTTATAACTCGCAAATAATTAAGCACTTAAAGGTAAAATGGTGCTTTGGCTGTTAATTAAGTTCACATATTTTAACATTCAGTTATTTTTTGTATTCTTATATTTTTTGTATCTGTCAATCAGATTAGTATGAATGTTTTCACTATTTTGTATAACATCTTGTGCTTGTCTTGTCCAATAAAGGTAAACCCCTTGGTCGTGGAGCTTTTGGACAAGTTGTGGAGGCTGACGCGTTTGGAATTGATAAAACTGGCACTTGTAAAACAGTGGCTGTTAAAATGTTGAAAGGTAAATGAGAATAATGCCTTGTACTTGATTTCTCTTTGTGAACTTATATTTGTATAAATGGACATCGATTGTAGTAGCTACAACACACAGTCTACAGCAATGACCTAATTCTACCACTGAGTAAAATAATAGCGTACCCCACTTTTATCATTTACCACACATTTTACTTGTTGTACTAAACATAAAACTAATAGTATTTCATTTTATATTTTTCACAGAAGGAGCAACCAATAGTGAATACAAAGCATTGATGTCTGAGCTGAAAATTCTTAGCCATATTGGCCATCATCTGAATGTTGTCAACTTACTTGGAGCGTGCACAAAACCAGGAGGTGAGTGATGCTTAGTATCCACAGAAAATGGTCAATGCTCTGCTATAAGAACTCATAATCACCTTCTGGGTGAAATGAGATGGGGAGGCCAGCTGCATCATACTACTGAGAATTAGTAAGTTTATTAAAGATTGATGTTACTTCCATGGGGAAACTAGTCCTGTGGGTAGTAAAATCCACAGTATCGCCACTGTCAGTGGCATAATGCCCTCTACACCTCCATTGTGTTATATAGGTGGTATGGATGTGCCATAGATGCTAACATATAGAGTCTTCATCTAATATTTTCTACTTTCCTTAGCTTTCAATATACCACTTTTAATGTTTTCTGTTCAAATTTAGGTCCTTTGATGGTGATTGTAGAATATTGTCGGTTTGGAAACCTCTCTGCATATTTAAGAAGTAAAAGACATGAATTTGTCCTATACAAGGTACCTACAGGCTTTTAGCGTGACAACGTTTGTTAACTTCCTTGTTTACATTCCTTAAACGTTAAAACAAAATTGAATGCATTGTCGTACATGAGATATCGGCTTGGTGTCTTCCTGTACGTAATGTCTGATCTCAGATCAGGAAGAGACACTTATGCATATAAAGCTCATTGCGCCATCATTTGTCTTGACAAAACACCACAAATCTATTTGATCAAGATTGTCAGTCAGGATTGTGCCTTAGATTGATTTTCAGATGGGTCATTGAATCGAGCCCATTGACAATTACTGACTTATTCAAATTCTATACATTAAACAATTCATTATAAATCACAGTGCATCAGCTCTTAACTGCTGAATACCAACCTTTATTCAAAGTTGCGTTGCACAGAGTTATTTAGAATAGACATATACCAAGGTTACCAGATTTATGTAAACCCATTGGTAATATAAACCTGGATTAGCCGGATCTACAACTGGCTCCATGATGCTTGATGGTTGGTCAAATGTGGTCAGTAGCTCAGTCTACTGGACTATACCTTGAATTATTTGTTCATTAATTAGTTTTTCCTTTTCATGGCAGACTCATGCTGCCCGCTATAGGCAAGTCAAACAGCAGTACGTGGAAGTCCCCAGTGACCTCAAGAGACGTTTAGACAGCATTGCAAGTAGTCAGAGCTCAGCAAGTTCTGGGTTTGCGGAAGAGAAATCATTGAGCGATGTTGAGGAAGAAGAAGGTAAATGTTAGCATGGATTTTTGGGTTTGTCTTAAAAAACAAGAGTAATCTCATGTATTGGCTGCATTATTTTATTTGATCTTTTGTTTTGCTGCTGTAGATTATGAGATGAGCTGGTTTCTGTATTCCAATGTCCTATAACTATATACCTCTGTATTTCCCAGCATAGACAATGTGCCCTCTTTTTTACTGTGACATAGGAAGTAGTATAACTATAGGACTTAAACTCCATGTAACTGGAGCCCCACATGGACTGATTCATACAGAGGCATTCTAATGTAAGGTAAACTAGTGAAGGTTGTTAATTTTACTGAACGGCCTATACCTTTATCTGGCAGTCG
The DNA here is from genome assembly GCA_009364415.1 of Spea multiplicata. Classification (NCBI taxonomy): domain Eukaryota; kingdom Metazoa; phylum Chordata; class Amphibia; order Anura; family Pelobatidae; genus Spea; species Spea multiplicata. The sequence goes on along the minus strand of VKOC01002028.1, from coordinate 15,617 downwards.
AAGACATGTGCAAGAACACCCTGAGTATGGAGGATCTCATCTCTTACAGCTTCCAGGTGGCCCGAGGAATGGAATATATGGCATCACGCAAAGTAAGAAGCTCTGCGTCAATGAGAAATATTATTATGTTTTGTTGGTCATTGTATTATTTAACAGTGATTTTTAGTCATCTTAAATTTGTATTAATAACCAAGCACAGCTTAGAGACTGCTGTTCAATAACTGATAATGGGTAAAGATATTGGTGTGGATTTAATGCCCAAGATAAATCTGTCAATTTGCATGGATTGTATTGGAAATATTGAGATAAAAATATAGCTGCATTAGCCTAGATTAATTAACAGAAGTGTATGATTCCTTTGCATATCGTTTTTGCTACTCAGTTCTCTGGCATTGGCTCCAGCTCAGCGTGTACAAATGTTTTATGGATATGAACACCTTTACTCAACACCAACGTCGGTTTTCATTGGGTCTTCCTTTTGTTTGTAGTGCATACATAGAGACTTGGCCGCCCGCAATATACTGTTGTCTGAGAACAATGTGGTCAAAATATGCGACTTTGGCTTGGCACGTGATATCTACAAAGACCCAGATTATGTCCGGAAGGGAGATGTGAGTGACCATTGTACTTTAAATCTGCCGAATTAAAATGATAATCCTGATTCATCGATTCATTTTTCTTTTTTTGTTGGAAATTGTCTCACTCTACTTTTTTCCCTGCACAGGCACGACTTCCTCTGAAATGGATGGCTCCAGAGACTATTTTTGACAGAGTATACACAACCCAAAGTGATGTGTGGTCTTTTGGTGTTCTGCTGTGGGAAATATTCTCGTTAGGTGAGTCATTGTAATTCAAATACTTTCTTTATGAGTAAACATGTAGGAAATCCTGCCTGGTGGGTAATAAAAAGTCCATATATCTAACTAAAGAAATAACAAAAATATAACGTTATAACTAAAGAGCAAACTTGCAGTTCTTATTTTGTTAATAGTCATTTATAATGCCAACTGATACTGTTCTGTTTGCTTCTGTGCTGTTTCATATTATTTTATTAAACCAATTATTATATAAAAGCAAATTCCCCCATCTTTAATATTTTTAAATGTCAGTAACTTGTCATTAAATAATGTATTATTTAAGTATGTAATGTTAAGCATGTAATTTTGACATGTACATATTCTTCCGGTTTTCTCGTAGGGGGATCACCGTATCCAGGAGTGCAGATTGATGAAGATTTTTGCAGACGACTTAAAGAAGGAACAAGAATGAGAGCACCGGATTATGCCACTGTAGAAATGTAAGTTAACAGCGACAATGTTTTGTTTCAGTAAAAAAAGGATGATTTCCTCTTACAAGATTCTGATTTGGAGGAAAACCTTTCAATCCTAAATTGGAGCAATTGCAAAAGCACTAAACTGTTAGAAATCATTGTAGGTGAAAGTTTCTGGCAATTCCCCCAAATCTGGCCAGATAAGGAATATTGAAGTTTGAATGCCTAACAATACATGATGATATAACACAGTGCTGCTGTAGCTTATGATGTATTTATGATGTACATCAGATACATTTATTTGAAATAATGATCTGAGTATCTAGATTAGGTCTTTTTGTCCCATTCGATATTACAATTGTTTTTGATGCAATTCGATCATATTGAGTTGACTTTTGCTGATGTGTCAACATGTTTTATTCCAGATATCAAACCATGTTAGACTGTTGGCATGGGGATCCTCAGCTAAGACCAACATTTTCTGAGCTGGTGGAACACTTAGGAAATGTGTTACAAGCTAACGTCCAACAGGTAATAAAATAGTACTAGAACTTCTTCTACAAGCGGGGGAAAACTTTTTCCCTATCTTGGTCAAAGCGACTTAGGACACATAACATGGCTGGCCAACCAGTAACCCAGTAAATGTCTGTAATGATATTATATATATATATATATATATATAAAATACTACAATTGCTATGATAATGAATATACCGTATTTATTTTTTTAATTTTTAGGATGGAAAAGACTACATCCCTCTTACGGTGTCAGTGAACATTGAGGAGGATTCTGGCCTCTCGCTGCCAACCTCACCTGTTTCCTGTCAGGAGGAAGAGGAAATGGCTGATGCAAAATTCCATTATGACAATGCTACCGGATCACGGTACTGACTTATATATAGAATATATATCCTACTGGCTTCTTAGAATTATAACAGAATTCATTCACCCTATCAAAATATAACCATACTGTTATTTATTCAACAAAACAATAATCCAACTGCATGTCTTTTGTATAGGTTCATTCAAACTGGGAAGAGAAAAAGTCGGCCTGTTAGTGTGAAGACCTTCGAGTACGTTCCAGTTGAGACGCTGGCCAAAGTTGTTCACGAAGTAAGACCGTCATACCTGCGTTCATTTTTCTTCCGCATGTGCCTTCTAGCAAAACATATATATATAAATGTTTATTTTCTATTAAAGGACAACCAGACAGACAGTGGAATGATTCTTGCATCAGAGGAGTTGAAGACATTGGGAAGCTCAACAGATCAGGCCAAGTTCTTTAGGTAAGTTATACTATTAGGTCAAATTAAGTCAAAATAATATAATAAATGAAAAAAGTATTGAAAATAATGATATGCGGATTACACATGGCTGTGTGTTATAAGTATATTTTTTTGAAAATGCTGTTATAGCGTAATTATATAATTATATATGTATGTATTAAATTAATTAATTTAGTGCATTTTAAGACGTCAGCGGTTCACCTATAAAGTTTAGGGTAAATTCATAAAACACCATATTTTGCCTGGGAATAATACCACTAAATGTTTAAATTGCATCTTCTATCTGCACTACTAATTATGGATTTCAATAATCACTGTCACATTGAAAATATGCTTTCTTTTTATTATTCTTGTTTATATGTTTATTGTTTATAGAATTGTTCCTGATGCATTTATGTTTGCATTTTATAGTCTTCTGGTGCCAAGCAAAAGCAAAGAGTCCGTTATATCTGGATCCTCGAATCGAACCAGTGATTACCAATCAGGCTACCAGTCGGGATATTCTGATGACACAGACACTGTTACCTATTCTAATGAGAAAACACAGCTTTTACAGAAAGACTCCACACCTGCTAACTGCTACATAGACACAAACCAGTATCAAGTCATGTCGCAGTTGAACACAGCTGTTTAGACGCCTTGGAGCCATGTTGCTTGAAATTGGAGGAAATCATATTATCCGTGTGAAAACATAACATAATGCACTAACAAGCACACCGAGTATATGCAGTCCCTGTCCAGAGATGTATCTGGAAATAACTGTGCATAGTTTTCTGGAGCTATCTTAATGCAAAGCACATGATTTTGCCTTAAATGTATTCATGAGCAAAGTGTATATTTTCTTACTGTTCTTAAGACAGGGTATGGACTTTTGAAGCCATATGTCATTTATTGACACTAAGTGTCTATTACTATATATTTATATTGAAGAATAACAGGTTCATTTAAGGGATGCCTTCAAAACAATATTTTACTTCTAGACGTAGCTTTATATTGGGTATTGATGTAAATAACATTGGTAATCTATGCAATTTTTGATGTCCTTCGCTTTTCCAATAGTCTACAATGTGGTGTGAAAATGTGCAAAAAAACTTACCTGAAATGTAACCTGCCACGTGACGGACGTGGTGTAGCACTGGAATACACGGTCTGTAAGCAGAATGATGATTCAGCTGTTGGCTCGGTGACATGTCCTTGAAGATGGCAATGGACACTTGGCAAAGGCTATCACTAGTAGTTTTGTTGTTAAGTTGGCAATGCAATCACTGATAAAGAAGTGAGACAAAATGACTTTTCCACTTAGATGTCCAATTAGTGGCTGTGAGAGTCTAAATTATATATTATTATTCGGAGTTTAACGCATGCCTGCCACTCTAGGTACGCTTGGCAGCCTAGCTCTGAGTCAAAAACTTGTTTAACCAGTGTTTCTATGACTGGAAGGAACTTGGGATCTGTAATTAGCTTTTAAGGAGATACAGTTTGGTATAACTGTCTTACTAAATTTGCAAAATTCTACTTGTATGTTATTATTAAAGCACTAACTATTACAAATACATTGCAGGTTGGTAATTTTGTTTTATCTAATGCTCTGTAATGTGATAAGTAAGAACCAGGAGACCAAATACCAAACATGCTTATTTGGCATGGTGCTTATAGTATCCCATTTGTATGCAATAACTGTAAATTATGATGTAAAAATTGGGTTTATATATAAACTATTAAGCAATAAAAGTAAAAATGTGTATTTAGATACTTCTAAAGCCCCTTTCCTATTTTACAGTAACGAAAAAAATATGTTCATTAGCGTAATGCGGACACCATTTTTTGAGAATTACAGTGATTCAAAGCTAATAATAATAAGGGCAAATAATTAAAATGTAATTTTGGTTTCAGTTATGCCATAATGTGCAGTACTACTAATACTAATTTCATACTATGTCTATTTTTTGCATTTGTGTATGTAGTTTAAAGAAAGAGAAACATTGTTCTGCATAGATCTATATTTATGGTTCATTCTAAATAAATGTAATATATAAATATTTATAAAAATGTTTATTTTTGTGTATATATAGGAGGGTCAATGCACAGTTCATATCTGATTTTTTTTTTCCATTTTATTACCTATAATGCATTCCATTTAACTAATGTGTTTTTGTTAAACTGGGGAAAAAAGTAGTATTACTTATGAATGTATATTTTCACAAACTTTTTTTAACCAAGTTGCAAAACCAGAAATGCACTACATGTTGGATTTTATAGTTTGTTTGTGTTGTTACATCTAGATAAGCTATTAGTAAATGTCTTGGCTCATTACCTGTAACAAAAACTATAACATATGTACTGTTACATTTTATAACTGTAAAATATATAATTTGGCTAAATGTATGAATAAACTAAATATTTTTTCAAGAGATATGCATTTTTGTATTATTTTGTGTTTTTGTTTTGAAGCAAGCAGTATTGCGTTTTTTTTTACCGACGTAAAAGACAGCAATAACACAACATTATTAAAAATCAAGTTTATTATGGAACATAGAAGTTTGATTTATAATTAGATAGATACATAGGTAGATAGATTTGATGTAAAAAATGCATTATTAAAAAGTAGGAAAAGGGGCTTCAGAAGCAAGGGCAGATACATGGTTTTGCACAACTTGGAGACGGATATTCCACATCTTTAACTCACTGGAACTTAAGTTATTATTTGTGTTAATAGATGTTTATAATACAAATCCAACAAATTAAAATAATAAACTCAGTTATTCAGTGTGAGACTAGTCAGCCCCGCTCAGTTTCTGTGAGGTTTATCCTAAACACAGGGCTTGGAGTTTTCTTTCAGCGATTTAATGTTTTATTTATACCTGCAATGCAACAATAAAACATTCCTTCCTTGTACAAAAACTAGACACTTAAATATTGAAATGTTAATTACTTAGTCTTTACACGGGCAAGGGTCTGTCCAGAAGCATTTTCAATATGCCCAATTGTCAGTGTGTGCCATATGATTAAAACAGACACTCGCCAACCTTTATGCTTGGACCTAGGTGACGTTCAACAGCTGGGAGATGTAGAGGGAAATCTAGAATGGGTTTGCAAAAGTCCAGGATGTCATACCAATCATCTTAGAGGGTTGCCAATTAAATTTAATTGTCACCAATCGTGTGATGCAGCTTGTAATGATATGGTCCCTGTCCTTTTTTAGTCATATGTGCTCTTAATATCTCATATAATTAATGACTAACTGTGATAATGGATGGGTTCTTTGGTGAAAAGCCTAGTAGTAGTAGAAGATGCCATTTTACGTCTCACTACAAGGCAGACATCTGTCAGTGGCCTCATGCAAGGCACTTATAAAAGTGATAGTAATGTGAACGTTGTTTGATTCCATTTGGACTATCAGGAGCAATTCCATAATTGTTTTATCACCCACCTCCATTCTGCAACCCAGGAAAAAAGTGGGTTTCCAACCTAGTGGACAAAGAGCCACTCCATCTTGGTCCCATTCTCCAGACCTCCATCATTCTGAATAGGGTAGCACTCACTGGCACCATCTTTAAAGGCCTAGAGCATTGCAAACATGTGTAGGGTTACAGCAGTTTTGATATTTCATTTTTCTTTTAGTTTATAACAAGACCCGTTCCAGAGTAGTCTTTCTTGATTTCTTGATAATTCCATGTTTCTCTGCATGCATATAGATCGTGAATAATTCCAAGCGTCCGTTGTAAACTGTTACGAACACCTGGGTGTGTCTTCCACTGAATCTAAACAACATTTACTTCTGCTCTGAGCAGATGTCATAGAATGAATGAATGAAACATGTAAACAGGGTATTCATTCACTATTCAACTTGATATAAAATTCTGAAACCAGCGTTTTTGCTGTCTTATAGTTCTTCCGTTTTCTGTTTTAGGGGTAACCCTGAAGCTGCTTTACCAGAATATAAGCAATAACAGGCTAACCATAAGTTTAACAGGACTGCAAAAGGATGGCATGCAAAAAGTTTAGTAAAAAGGTGCCATAAGGGAGAAACACCTAATCCCAGTGTAAACAGTTGTTTTACGGGAGAAACATCTACCTCCTGATAATTTGGATAACGTAATTGCCCTAGGCTAGTATACCTGCATGGTAATTAGGGCAACAAAAATAAAGAACGATGCCCATACTTCATTATAAAAAAAAACATTTATTTTTGGTTATAGATAGTTAATCAGAAGACTTATTGCTGACATGATATAAAGCGTGGTTGTCATCAGGGTGGGGGCAGTGAAAAAATAAGCTGCTAACCCTAGGGTCACCCCTGGGTTTTATACTAAGCCCCACTGCAATGAAAATGCACCGTGAGTGTTAATCCCTAGCAGAAGCCCCCTGTGCTGCATAATGAGAGAGCACCCAGCCATCAGCGGAACAGCTAGACTGTATTCTAAATGTATATGAAAAATAAAATCTATTTCATTATTTTTTTCAGATTAAATCAGTATTTTTGTGGGTTTGTTTAGGTTGTAATATATATATATAATATATATATATATATATATACGGTATATATATATATATACACACACTATCATTTTTTTAATGTCTCTATGAATCTCTGTTGATGACTTGCTTATCCCATTAGCACTAGCCGCCTGTTTGTGAGAACTGCACATATGTAGGTGAGTAAAGGAGAAGGCATGTATGGCCGCTACTTCTGCAGGAAAACAAAAAGGGAAGAATGCGGTGCTTGGAAGGAAGAGGAAACCCGGCACCGTCTGCCAAATACAAACACATTTTCTCAACCAAGGTGAAAATATCTCCCTGAACTGGATGTCTTTTAAAATGTTTTCTGCTGGGAATATTTAATAAACAAAATAATTCTCCTAAGAGTATTTAGCAATGTTGTATGTTGGTGCGATACTGTTGAACTTGGCTTATTCTAAATTCTACAGAGTTTATGTCTTTAAAAGAGCCGAACTTCTTAAGATATATTTCTTGAACACTGATTTTAGAATATGGATGATCCATACCTGCATATTTACAAGATATTGCAGTTATTATGATTATTTAAAGCAGTATTACCCCTAAGTAAAGCAAGTGGTCCTATCTCATTTTCCTGTCAATCAGACCCCTGTCTGGGCAATGCTGAGACTAATTAAGCCCCAGAAGACTTCATGAAGGTCATTTAATTTTGGCCTGGCCATATGGTGCTGATAGTGATCTGTACTCTTAAGATAAGAAAAGGGTTAGTGAAATTCAATTAAACCAGAATTTTGTTACTATAAGATGCAATGTAAAGTTTAATCTCTACACATGTTCAATTAGGAGTTCAGTATATCATATGTCTATAGTTTGCATTTATAGTTTAGCATCCCTAAAAGAGAAATTACACCCAAAATCTACACTATACACTACCGTTAAACATTTGGGGTCTCTTAGAAATGTCCTCGTTTCTGAAAGAAAATCAAATTTTGTCCACTAAAATAAGATGAAATTGATCAGAAATACAGCACAGACGTTGTTAATGTTGTAAACGACTATTGTTGCTGGAAACAGTTGATTTAAGCCAAGTTTAAGTTTGAAAGGCTAACTGATCATTAGAAATTCTGTTACCATAGATTGTTTTCTATGTGGTAGTAGATAGATAGATATTTTTGTGACATAAGAATAAAATTAGCACATTGGGGCTTCTGGGAAGAGTTATTTTGTTCCTAACATGTAACAAAGGAGAACAGCATTGAACAATACTATTAATATTAGCTTAAATCAATAAAATATTCTTCTTGGTATCTAAAATAAGAGGGTATCTAATACAGATAATCTCCTGGAGTATAAATAACTTTACTCATGATGTCATAAAAAAGCTGGCTGCCTATTACATACATACCTATGCAATACCTTTTGTATATGAGGAAGACCTGTATACAATAATGTAGGTTACTGTCGACAAAAACCTGGTTTTATATTATTTTGTTGTAATAAACTTCCTTTATCCGAAGACCTGAAGGTTCCTATTGTTGTCAGTGAGGATGTCATAGGTGGTGTTCAAACACCACACCTCACTGATGCTTTATGGCAATGCTAATGAAGTCTCTTGCTCCATAGACTTCCATTAGTCACAGACTCAGCTGTGTGATTAACAATGAGCCAGTCTACTGTTTACCACAAGAAGTATGATGGACTTGAAAAAAACTAGAAATCTGAAAACCAATAAGTTTAAATAAATAACATTTACTGAACAGATATGGTACAGTATAACTTCTATCACTATATACTGACCCATACATTGACTTGGTAGGCCTCTGCCCCTTTAGCAGACTGCCTGTGTCACCTCTGCCCCTTTATCAGCCTGCCTGTTCCACCTCTGCCCCAGAAACAGCTTGCCTGTGCCACCTCTGCCCCTTTAGCAGCTTGCCTGTGCCACCTCTGCCCCTTTAGCAGCCTGCCTGTCCAATTTCTGCCTCTAAACACTCACTCATTCATTTTTTAATTAATTTATTCATTCATCCATGAATCCATTCCACCACTCTCCTGCACCCCCTTACATCACTTGCAGATTTCTCTGGTCCGGGGGAAGCATCACTTGAGCCATGCAGACCCGCAGCGTATTGCTGTGGTGCCTGCGCACTGTGTGAGGAAACTCTTCTCCTGTGCTGGGGAAGCAGGAATCTTGGCAGTAAAAGAGTTTCTTGCACAGTGTGCGAGCTCCACAGTGGTAAGCTGCGGGCCCGTGTTAGGCGACCATCAGGCATCCCCCTGATGAGTGGCACCCAGGGCAGACCACCCCCCGCCTCCCTTTATGTACCCTACTGCTGTACTGGCACATTAGTGTTGTTTTCCAGTAGTGATCATTTACATATGCATATCTAAGTGCTTCAAAATGTCACAAAATACATCTGTGCATACATCAGCTTAAATGCTTCTAGAGCCTTAGGAGTTAGCATGTATCAAACTATCCTTTAACATGGTTTAATACAATGTAGCATTACCCTAAAATCTGGTTTTGTTTGTTGCCTTAGAGATCAACATCCTAACTCCAAGCAAAGTATATTTTACCCTAAGTAAAGTAAATATTTCCAAGTGATTCTGCAAAGCTTACTGTTATCTATCAATGTATTTTCTAGAAGTGCTACACGTAGAGCAAAAGGAAGTTAGCCAGTCACTGGGGAATATTAAATATTGGACCAAAGTGCTTGAGAGTTCTGGTATTTAGTTCGCACGGAAGTCTAATAAAAACTCAGATCCTCCCAATCTATTTTCAGCGAGTAGCACCTTCTTGACTATTGTGTGAAGCATTTCTTTTGTTTGTATCTACTATTCATTTATGAAGAATAAATAGAAAAGCTACAACGTGTGTTCAGAACGTACTAAATATCCAGCCTACATAGGAATATGATTTTTCTTTTGAATATTTAAAAAAATACTTAAAATATTGAACATAATACTCAATACATATTCGTGTTACATACGGTATTTTGTAACTTAGCAAAGTAATTTTTTGTTTAAAAAAGAAAAATCCAATGTTTTTCCTGTAAAAAAACTGGATAGGCAAAAGTTAAATTTCCTATTGTTAAGCCATTAATGCATTTACGCAAGTGTGAAATCTTACAATATAGTGGCATGGGAGGAGAACCTGTCATAGCACAAGAGTCACAGTTTCAGGATAGGTGAACAAGATGACCGTCCAAAATACGTCATTCTTTACTTACATCTTTTATTTTATAAACTAGGACTGTGTTTATCTTGTACATTACATGGATGTGGAGTCTGCTCCTTCACAGTAATTCCATGTGCTGTAGAGCATCATCACAAACTCTTTGTTATAGTGTTACTGGGAGGTGAGCATACAGCTGCTGCCCCAACGCCAACTACCTAGGAGATACCTAGGACATCTGGATACAAATCCAGCCTTGTACGCATTGCTTTTTTCTGAGGACACTTACTATCGTACCCTCGATATGCCTTGCAATTGGTACACAAATATGTATGAGTATCAGTATATGTTGAGTATCAGCTCAACAATAACACCAGCACATTTGCTATCAATAATTAATTAGGCATATCTAAGGCCACCTTCACATCATGAGAGTATTGAATTAAGAAGGTTAAAATGTCACTGTTGCCTTTTGGGTCCCCAGTCTTTTCCAAAGTAAACAAAACAACGACATCTGGATGTATCATCTTTTTCACACCTGACTGACTACATCAGATTCTAAAATAATGCTGATTAATAGCTGTTTTGAACAATGCTAAAGGAGTCTAGAGAATGATGGATTAGTCATGATCAGTTCCGCTTTTATTAATTCCTGCATATGACATCATATGTACAGAGTTTTTGGAATGTACTGCTTCCACTTCAATTTATATGGAAGTTCAGCTATTTTAGGTATATAGGTATTTTTGCAATGTTGCTCAATTTTGTAGCTGGCAGGAAATTAGTTTGTTCACATCTGTACACAAATTTAGGAATTTCTAGTAGGCTATAAGAAAGCCTTTTTTCCCCATGTAATATTATTCTTTCCCTCCCTCATTATATTATTATGTCATCATAATATCATAATATGTCAAGTGATGTAACATTCCACCCTAGTTATTCACATTGAATTAAGTAATATTAATATACTTTTGGTTTTATGTTTTTTGTGACAACCTGCATCTAAAAATGCCACAAATTTATGTTAGTGAGGAGTCTTATGCCATACTAGCTGTGACACGATAATATGGCAATCCTTTGCTGCCTTCCGAAGTCACCAAGAATAAAGACAGAATGGGCCTTTCCCTGATTGGATGGAACTGAATATGGTGGTCTCTGATATTCTGCTTTACAGCAACTCCTGGGATCTCCCACAACTGTGCTGATCCTATCTAACATATTTGTCAAATAACACCCTTAAAACAAATACATAAGGACCCTAAGATGGACTGGTTGAAGGCACCAAGAGATGTATCAAAAAGGACCCAATTGTCCAATGCCATAATTACCACCATGTGTTTTGGCAATGACATCTACCATATGTGAAATATTACATGTTTTTATGTACCCAATATCTAAAAGGCTAGTTAAAAATAAATAATGAGTTTATATTGGCTTAATGCTAAATGATGATTTACAAGTATAAAGGTATTATTATATTGATTTGTATAGCACCATCATATTCCGCAGTGCTGTATATATGGCATCAAAAATTGCACTAATCATTATAGTTTGTGTGACTTCAGTACATGACTATAAGCAAACCGCAAAAATGCTCCAGGGGTACTAAGCATCTCTTTGCTTGCTTTCTACAAAAAAAAGTATATATTCCAGGGGTACTAAGTATCTCTTTGCTTGGTTTAAAAAAAAAATTATATTTTTTAAACAGTACTGAAGATATAATTATGATTCTTGCATTTACTGTGTTAATGAATGATCGTAGAATATTCTACAATAAATATTTATTATGGATATCACAATTTAAAAATATTTAACATTTATTTAGCCTTAAACGACATTGGTCAAATATATCCTATCTGGTATATTATAGGGACTTTAACTTGCAGCCAGGAAAACAATTCAGAGTTATGTTTATTGAAGTCCTCTTCTATAAAATACTCATTTCCTTTTGCAACTTTCCTAAAATAAACCTTTACTCAAAGAGGAGGAAGCCCCGTGGAGAACATCATTGTATGGTTTACCAGCATTTTGTTGTTTCTTCGAAAAACAACACACCTAGCAAAGTCTGGGAAATACCGGGAGTACATTTTAAATGGTACCAAAGGGTGTTGTAGAAGATACTTGAGATATCATCTGAGCTGGATCTATAGCCTGGTGTTAACTGGGGTCATCTTCAAAGATGTTTTATTAGTTTTTAATAGCTACCACAACACAGTTACTACTGCTGCCTGTCACTCAGTTGTGGTTCATTAACCTGACTTGCATTCTAGATGCTACCCTTTTAAAAGAGGTGTGATTAACCCCGAGAATAATCCGCAGACATAAACCAACAATTATACAATACACATGTATAAATGGACATTTTAGAAAGGCATCAAGTCACAGAAAGGTACACTCCAGCCCTCATATACACTTTACCCCCTTGAGTGTCAACCATGTAATATAGTGGCCATAGAGGGCTTAGACGTCCGGCTATGTATATCCTACGTAGCGCCATTCCTGCAGTGAGCCGTTGGTCAGGTCACTTTTCTGTAGTGTCGTAGGGCTGCCGTTGGCAAACATTACTCCTTTTTAAGAGTTCATGCAAGACTTCCGTTAAACGATACACCATGGAGCGCATATCCATAGGGGGAAAAAGAAAATAAAACAATAGTGTAATATGTAAACACCAAACAATGATAAATGTGATGTCTAATCCACTCACGAGCGGGCTGAGCAAAACGGGCTCATCAAAGATCTCAATCGAAAGATTCTGTTTAATGTCTTCAAAAAAATCTATAAAAACAAATGGACCGGCAATAGTGCAATATTTACCACAGAAAAGATGTCAAATAAAGCTGAAATGCTTTATTTTAACACATTGAGGAAGAGTGTTGTCGGGCTGCTAACATTGGGGGAGTATTATTGTGATTATTTTTATTTTTATATTTTATTCTGCACGTGGAATTTAGTTTTTTTTTTCTTTGTCACAAGACTTCCGTTAAAGGCAGACGCCTCGCTGGCAAAATACATCCAAGGCCCCAAAGTAGATTTTATCAGGACATCTAAACAGCACAGAAAAATTAGAGGCTGCTGGGTCGCGTAGCCCTTCTGCTGTACAGTTCGGCCATATTGTTTAGTCATTTATTAATACCTCAGGAAATAAAACTAATAATATACCTCAGGACATAAACCTGTTACATTTTCATGACCAGGTACTCCAGAAATACATGAATTTTCTTCTTCGCCTACATTTTCTCCTAGGCCCCTAAACTGGATGGTTTGTTGTATTTCATTATTTAATACTCCCAATTACCCCCTTTCATTAACTATGCAATAATTAAGAAAAAGAGTTCAAATTCATGATTTGTTATTTTATTTAAAGCTGCGAGTTTTTGAAAATACAGAAAAAGACTTAAAAGACTAATTGTTTTCTTTTTACGCAGTACATTAAATGATGAGTGAGGAAACAGTAAAAAATCTATTTATTTAAAGCCAAAGGATGCCATCTAGTTTGTAAAGAGAGCACTTTCGTAAAACAAATAATGCTTTTTTGTCTGAAAAGGTGTTTTTTGTCTTACTTGTTGTTACTTTAAAGATCACTTTTCTATAGAAAAACAAATCTAGCACAGAAACGTTTCTTGTTGTGTTTATTCTGCAAAGTGTGAGGATGACCATAAAGTCCCAATTTCGTGGATATTTCATTGTAGTCACACAATGCACGGAACTGGTCGGGACCCTGACAAATGAGGAAAGAGGTTAAAAGATTATGAAGACTTCTTAGATTTCCTTTACCAGTGGAAAGCAAGCAATCAAAAGCAAATAAATGGGATCAATGCAAAATAGATGATATTACATCAGCAAAACAGATTTCAATTATTGATTGTCTATTTTCATAGGATAAGTAAAATACCTGATTATATTTTTAGACACATTCAATAAAAATGAATGTTTCAATCTGAACAATGATAAAAAAAACAAAAAAGTCTTCCCTTTTCAGTGCAGTAAATTAATAGGTAAATAATTGTACAGTTTACATATAATGATCACAGTTTTTATTTATTTTAGGTTTTCAATTTGGTATTCACTATTGCTACAATGTCAGGTAATGGAATACGGTCCTACGGCCCCAAATGAAGATGTCAGATTTTAGGGAAATGCATAACTAAGAGCTGAGGGTAATCTAATTAATTACCTAAATATCAACTGGGTACTTTAAACAAAGAGGATTCATTGTATTTAATTCATAACAGAACATAGCTGAACATATCTTTTTGGTAAAGGTGATTTAGTATAGGTTTTTCTTTTTCATGTTTAATATTTGCTAGTTTTTCTTACTATTTTTAGTTTTATAGCTTTAACTAACATAGATATTAAAATTTATTTCAGCACATTGTCTTCTTCTGGTTAAAGGGATACATAGCACAAAATCATATATAAACCAATGCCAGCTACCCGTATAATTCCCCTAAATTGTTTAAGTGAATTAATCACTAATTAGGCCCTGGAACACAGTTTAGTGGTAACTAATCTCCTTGCATTCTGTTACTAAATGGATATACTGTACCTATTTAAAAATGATGACATTATATCTTAAACGAACAGTATCCACTTTGCCCACATACATACATTATATGTAACGTCTAGCCGTCACATCTGTACTTTTATTTTTAATATATGTTGGCGTTCATTGACTAGAATGGGAGTTCCACTGAGCGTGTGCAAGAAGCAAATTGTTAGATGCTCCCTAAATTTAGTAGCGATAGCTAGGGGAGGATGTAAATGAGACAGAAGAACTCCAATAACCAAAGAATGCTGGCACCTTATAGAGTTTAGGGATATCTTCAGTAAGCAGACATCATTGGGGCTTATAGAGCTATTTATTTTGATTCCACTTGCACCAGTTTGCACGTAACTTACTTTTTTATTGAAAGGTGCTGTTCCACATACATTCCTGGTACTGTTGAATACCAAAACAAGAGCATAAGCCAATTGTTTTCTGGTTCCATAGCCTTTCAACTTGTGTGTTTACATTATATGACTGCTCTGATGTCACAACACAAACCATGACATCAGTGATCAGAAAATGGCAGTTTCCACTCACTTTCCCTTTACTGAGTGCTACCTGGGAACTTTCTCTCTCCAGGCAGGGGACCTGTATTTAGCCACGCCCAATCCCCACACACCTCCCCTCCTGCTCGTGATTGACATGCGCTTTCAGTTAGCCCCACCCAAAACACTGCTAGTCCTGTCTATAAGGCTGCTAGCTCCTCCCATTTCCAAAGCTCCACCGAAGATGGAGAGCTCTGGGTAGCCTACAGCGTGAAGTTTCCAGGTATGTATTGGAGTTACCACTTAAACAAAAAATAAACCTTCTTCTGTCACTCAACTCTAATAGATACCCATCCTTAATAATTCCAACTACCCAGAGTCTCCTGGCCAATGGGGTAGG
>VKOC01002026.1:0-17866 GCA_009364415.1 Spea multiplicata | reverse complement strand
GGCAAATCACCAAGAACATGATGTGTGTGGGGTATCTGGAAGGAGGAAAAGATTCCTGCCAGGTGTGTATCTCATAGACGACGGAGAAAAAAAGAATATTTTAATACCTTTATTACCTTTTCGACACCGAAACAGGGTCACCAACATGCCAAGCAAAGGACAATTAGCATTACGGGTGAAACAATGTTACGGAAATGCTAAAAATTACAATTAAACCATTTGGATTAAAATTTAAACCAATAGCAGAGAACTAGAGAAAGGTTTAGATTTTGGTTCCTCGTAAATATTTGGATTATTTTTTTTTGTAGGGTGACTCCGGGGGACCTGTGGTTTGCAACGGAGAGCTGCAAGGAGTAGTGTCTTGGGGATTGGGCTGTGCCTTACCTGAGTACCCGGGGGTCTACACCAAGGTGTGCAACTACGTCACCTGGATCGAGAAAACCATCGCAGATTATTAAATATATGGGCAAAAAAAGAAACAATAAAAAAATATTTAAAGTCCTTGGCTGAACTTTCTCTCGTATGCACGGGGAGCAAAACTCGCAATCCTCGCATTAGTTAATATGATAAAGTGTCTATTCAGCAATGCGTCGTCTGTGTTTGTTTATATTATATACCCATTGTACGGCGCTACGGAATATGATGGCGATATAAAAATAAATAATAATATTACATTAAGCATGAGTGTGCGGAAGTGCTTGCAAGGGCTGGTAAATTGGGAAATGGGGAAAAAAATTGAAAAATTAATTAGTCAAATTAAATGATGACCGATGACTACTGACATGCACCCGTATATATATATGTTTGGGTATAATGAAATGTATTAGGGGTTCTATATGAGAAGATAACCTTGTGTAAAGACAAAAATGTGTTTGTATCACTATAGCAACCAAGTAAAAGAGAAAATACAATTAGTGGGATGATTCTATCAGTTGCTACGACAATAAAACAACTTTAAAAACTCTCTGCGTCTGGGGATCACGAGAGCCGAGTTTAACTTTAAGACGTTTGAGATCCATTCTGCATGAAGCTTTTTTTATGTGCTTCACATAAAAGGTCTGTGTATATATTTTGCGTGGATATTTCTTTAACCTCTTATAGTATTTTCTTGCAGTTGAAAAACTTTGTAGATGAGCATTTTAATTCAATAACCCCCGGGCAAGGCGCAGTATCCTGTGAGCTCCACCAGAGGGAGCCAATATCACCGATGCTCTCGAAAGCCTTTTTTTCTAGACTTCTACCCATCGAGCAACTTAGAAACATAGAATTTTCCGGCAGATTGGCCCCATTCGGCCCCATCTAGACTCTTAATCAGTCGTTGGTCTCGTCTCAGACTCAGCAGCCGTATGCCTATCCCATGCATGTTTAAATCCTGTCATTGTATTACCCTCTACCACTTCAGCTGGGAAGCTGTTCAACTTATCTACCACCCTCTCAGTCCAATGTTATTATACATATTTTTTTTTTACCAGCGGTAACAAAAGTCTCTGTGTATATTATACACAACAATTGCTTCCTACAGAACATTGCGGTTCATTGACATCGCTAAATTGTTTTTGAAAGCAAGTGTCTCCTGAATAATGGAAATTTATATTATCAAAAAATATAAATAGCAGAAACATCATCAAAAAGGAAGTTATTAAGATGCTTTTAAGATTTTATTTTTTTATTTTTATTAGCTAGTGGCAGCTCACATCAAGGCAGAGAAAACAATCAATAATTCCCATTTTTCAAAATAAAATTAATTTGTTAATATGAAATGCATTTTAAATATAAATTTTATTTTGTGACTTCGAGATGAAGGTTTTCGGAGGTTATATGTAAAAAAAAAAAAAAACACACACAGAAAAATAGCTTTGGTCATCCTGCTTTAATAGAAGAGGTCGCGGAATTAGTTTAAGTGATCTGTTTAAATATCGTGGTCCTCAAAGCCTCACCAAAAGTGGAGATGTCCTCCTAGCTGGACCATGCGCCATTGTTCTTGAGATGTATTTGACCAGCAGGAGAGTCAACTATCAGTAGACCTAAATATTAAAAGTTCTTCCTTCTTCTCAGATCTATATTAGTGGCTTTCCATTTATTACTATTTATTACCGTTACTATGTTTGTCTGAATGTGGCAGGAAGCAGATGTTCCAGATCTTACGATCTATGTGAGAAGAGACGACACGGAGAGCTCACAGTCTGGAAAAGGGGCGACACAGAAAGCAGAGATGAAATTGTGGCAGGTACGTCTTTTAGCTGGGGAGGACTAAATGTATTTTATATAATGCTTTATTTCCCAAGAAAAGAAAAGGAATATTAACAGTTTACACATTCTCTGATCTGCAGATAAAAACCATGGACCAGACCTTTTGGGCATTCTCAGATACCAGCTACTTCTAGAATCATGGACTTGTGGGTCAGGGTCATCTGATGCAGACCATGTATAGAGCTGAGAAGGAGACTTGAATGAATGATGAATAAAGGGATGAATGAAGCCACATTGTATATTATAATGAAGCCATATTATACATTTTCTACCTCTTATGGGAGGTAGAGAAGACTTAAAAAGAGAATGCCAAAGGTGTGTCCTCCTTCCAATGTCATCTTCAAGACCAGTCATGTTCTTCAAGCCCAAGCCCAGCAGACTGGGTTTAAGTTGTTCATATGGAGTGATGGAGTTTATTAGAAATTAGATTAATATAAAAGATTACAGGACATCAAGGACTCGACACCTTATTCTACTACAGATATGACCTTCACAGGAGAAAGAACCCAATGGAACATCTCAACCTCAAGGTGATTTTACACAATGAAGTGCATCAGCTCAAACATTCCATAATTTATGTCTTTAAATGAGTTTATACTAAAAGAATGTTGGTTCTTCGTAACTTTACGACAATAACAAAAAAGGACTGAAAACTGAATCTTAAAATAGATCATTCTGGTGAATCTTCAAGACTTAACCCAGCAGTGCCGCCTAAGGGTGGAAAAGAGGAATTTAGGTCTTTTGAGGTCTTTTTCCAGCGCAGGTGTTGCTCGAGTTAACGCTTTTTGTATTAGAGTGTAATATTGTGGGGACAGGGGGCACTGTGATACAAACCAGTTAGAATCCTTTACAAAAACCCCCTGCGTGAAAGTGAATGAGAAGAGAGCCGTCTGGAGCCAGAGAAGGACTACTGGATCTGAGGAGGACACATCTTCTACTGAACACGCAATATATGAGTATGTGATAACTTTATATATTCCGCAAATAAAATGGATTTTCCAAAAGTTCCAGATAAGAAGGAATAAGGATGGAAATGTTATATTTCAGCAAGTTAACCCAAGCCCAGACCTTATCACCTCCATGAGATGCTACATTGTCATCATACGACCTGGTTGTCGTGTTCGGAAGTGAAACAATTCTCAACATCTTGGGGTAAGTTACAAAGTATCTAAATTTCTTCACAACATCGTGTCGGACGTTATTGAATCATCGGTCCTCTGTGTGCCAATTACCAAGCATACTTCGGAGAGGGCACAGTTTTGGCGGTGTTGGGTAGGTATTTATTTCGGAGACTCCCCGGTTGGGTCTTCTCCTCCGTACCTTCTCACCGAGGCTCACCTCTTATTCTAAAGTTTTGCGAATGGGGGTTTCTGTCTGTGGCAACACTGCAGCTTACTTCGGAGCTGGGACGGTACTCAGCGTTTTAGGTGAGTGCGAGCGGATGAGGTGAATTGAGGACCTCGGTTTTTACGCGTCTCTGGAGAACTGTGAGCAACCAGAAGCTAGAATTCGGTGCCGGGACCATTCTCTCGGTGCTCGGTAAGGCTTTAAGGGTTCGGGGGGGGGGGGTGGGGTGGTAGGAGTTCTTAAAATATCTTAATATTCCTATTTCCAGGTGGAGGGAGATAAATTAAAATTCTTCTAGAGTAATTTCCAGACCCCGAGGTGCCAACGTTTTTAAGTCTGAGGTTTCGCGCACATGTTCTACCTTTGTGTTAGTACCGAGAGAGTCTACTTTGGAGATGGCACCAGACTTCAGGTTCTAGGTATATATATATGTGGCCCTTGGCATGTCTGTTTGGGGGTTGTAGAGGTTTAGAGGGGCGAGTCGCCCTCTTTATTCTCTCTCTCGTGGGGTAATACAGTTTAGAGGGTAGCCGGTCAGAAGCAGCCAGAGAACTGATGTTCATCCTCCAAAATACAACATAATTCAGGACGTCAGGATAAAGCGTCAGGTCCAGAACTAAACGACTACACCTGGTGACGAGGAAGACAGGTATGGAGCAGCGTCTAGGTTTTAATATCGGGGTGCAGAGCTGTGACTATGACAGGCTGTATTTTGGAGCCGGAACCGTAGTGACGGTTCTAGGTAAGTTCTAAACTGAAATAATAGGGGGGGGCATGTGCCATTTTATCTGCTTATCGTATTCGTAGACGCTTAGTAAAAGTCTTACATTTTATTAGGTCAGTACTAATGTTGGTTTGTATCTGCCGGGGATTATCCATTGTACTGCTCTACAGGATATGAAGGCGCTATATATATATATTATATATATATATATATATATATATATATCGACCGGTTCTACTTTGTCAGAACTTTGTACAGAACCTGGGAATTAGGCCAGGCTTAGGAAGCCCGGTGTAGCCTGGAAGTCCAGGTTTAGGTATAAGCGAGTGTGACTGTGTTCCGGCTACGCTCTCACGTTCGGATCGGGGACTCTGGTTTCGGTAATGGGTAGGTATTGGAGACAGCGAGGAGGGTGATTGATAAGTGGAGCAGCCTCCCAGCAGAAGTGGTAGAAGTGAGGGAATTACTGTTTTAAGTTTGAGTCTTTGCATCAGGGTAAACGGGCGGACTGGAATGGGCGATTGGGTCTGCGTTTCTATGTCGTCGCCCCATTAATAAATCCGCTGGATATCGCTGCTTCGGGTTTTGGTATAAGGTTATGGGACTGTGAACGAGAGACAATATTTCGGACAAGGAACTATCCTCGCCGTTTTGGGTAAGTCCCTAAAAAAATCCTGAATATTTTAAAAACTTTACAAGTCACGTTTATAATAAATGTATCGCGTCGATAATCTCTATAAAAATGATTAAATCCAGGAGTCTTCGCCTCCGAGCTTCATGGAACGAGGGCAAAACCGAGAGATATTTTTATAGCATCTCTTTCGAGCTTCCAAAACTAGAGCGCTTTTGTATTTTTCATTATTTCTCTTTTTTAATGATAATATAACCCAATACACAGTCCTGAGCTCACAGATTTACATTTCTTTAAGAATACCAATTTTGGGGGGTATATTAAGGGTTTTTGAAAGTGAAAAGTTGTTCTTAATTAAAAAAAAAATGTAACCCTTTGAATTCTTAGTACCCAGGGAACAATTTTTAATTAAAAAAAATATATATGTTTAAATATTGTTGTAATATTAATATAAATAATAATAATAATAATAATATATTTAAAGTCAAACATTTTTATTTTGGGATGCGTGAAAATCAAATCTAAATAATATAAGACTGACAAATAATATATTGTATTTATTCCGCATTATTTTATTCCTTTGTAGTGTACCGGTAATTAGGAGTAAGAATATTTATTACATGATACATTTATGTAAAATATACAGAAAAAAGTTTGTCGAACTAATCAACTTTGCTGCATTTATTCTGGAAATACAACAAAAAAATGCTCCTTACTTCTTAATCAAAGGCTTAGCCCCCAGAAAACAGCAGTGAAAGGGTGTATTATTTATGTAATAACATTAAATAATAAAATGAATATAATAATTATAATATAATTATTACAAGCATAACTATTAAGATCCCATATTATATAATATTTAATTGTCCGTTCTCCGTTACTGGTAAATCCCCCGGACTGTCTTTTATATAATAAATAATTATTAATGAATAATTATTATTATGCTACGAGCGACGCATTGCGTTTATTTACATAGCGCCAGCAGGTACCGTGGCGCAGTTACAATAGGGGGGCGCTGAAAATATCTGTTATTGTAGATTAGAGTTGAGTTAACCCTTTACGTATGGATGAGAGTGCTGAGTGTGAGAGTAATGCGAGGCTGAGCGCCTGTCCAGTCCTTGTTTGCGGAGTAGATACGCGGTGTTCCTCGGAGCTCAGAGCGCTCTTTTTGTAGCATAATGTAACATTGTGGGACAGCTACACCGTCATACAATGTAACGTAAGCGCTTTGCAAAAACCTGCCATGGGGGCCTGTATGTATCGAGCGCCCCCTCCGAGGAGTTCCCATGTCGCCTATACTTCGCTCCTTCTCTTTGCACATTTATTGTTCGCGCTGGATCCATCCGACTCCCAGCAGAGGCGGTAGAGGCTAATACAGCCAGGGAATTAGGGCTTCCTCTTAGTATCTGCTTAATAAGAGGGGTTTCAGGTTTTCTGGCAGGGATTTCGCATTGTGTACAACGTCTGCCGTGTACTTTGGGAGCGGGACCACCATCGCTGTTATGGGTAAGCGACTGAGTTTTAAAGAACGTTGGGGGGGGCAGTTTTTATGTGTCGTTATAAGGCTGTGTTTCTGGGGCCGACAAGCTGGAATTCGGAGGGGGGACTGTGTTATCGGTGATCGGTAAGTATCTGTAAATCAGAATAACTCCCATCATTCTAAACATTCATGATTCCATCTCTAGTTTTTTTAGGTCAGTTTGGAGATTTTTAGGTCATTTAGCAGAAATGTCAAAAATGGGTTCTATCTCGGTGTGGGGGGGAGGGGAGGTTTTTATACATGAGTATTAGGCTGTGAACACTGCCAGCAAGCTAGAGTTTGGACAAGGAACTGTCTTATCAGTAATTGGTGAGTTGAGAAATAAGATAGTGGTAGATAAGTAAAACAGCCTCCCAGCAGAAGTGGTAAAATTGAGGGGATTTAAACATACATGGGATGGACATACGGCTCCTGAATCTAAGACGAGACCAACGACTGATTAAGGTTTGAGTCTTTACAGCAGGAGAAACGGGAGACTAGACGGGGGCCGGATGGGGCCGATCTGCCGGCAGATTCTATGTTTCTGGTAAAAAATTCCGCATGGAATTTGTTGATAATCACTTAAAAAAAACGGGTCCAGAAGCTTCAACATAGTTGGTTATTTTGGTCTTTTAACCCTTTGAGTAGCTGGTAATGGACGCGGGGGCTCCGGGTTTCAGGTGGTTAAATTAAATGCATAAAAAGGAAAAATCTAAAGTTTCCAGTATGTCTAAAAATGAATGCTTTCTTCAGTTTAATGGTTTTATATAATTCAGAGAAACCCCGCTTTCTGTACCCGTTATGATTATTAAGAAACCCCGCTCCGTCCTTCATCCCCCTTTTATAATAATGTTATTTAACTCTTACAGCCATATGCCTATCCCATGCATGTTTAAATCCCCTCACTGTATTACCCTCTACCGCTTCTGCTGGGAGGCTGTTCCATTTATCCTCTGACCCTTTAGTGTTAGATTCCGGTCTCTTGTAACTTTTCTCCTCCTTTGAAATAAATTCCTCTCCTGTACTTTGTTAAATCCCTTTAACGCATCTAAATGCTTCGGCTACCCCATTCACCAACATCATCATATTCTGCCAAAAATGAGATAAACGGTGAATTTAAGTGAATAATATAATATTATTATTAGTTGGAAAACATGCTTTTAACCCTTGTAGCACTGAAAAGATGACATAGAGCAGTTTAACCCTTTAAGGGTTAATATAAGCAATTTATTGCTTACAATCACCTAATTAGATAATGCATAATTAACTCTATTTATAAGATGCAACATATAATACTGGATTATTAATTATTCTTAATTCTATATATATATAATATAATATAATTATATCGTTATTATTGTTATTATTGTTATTCATATTATTAATTTATTATTTATATTAATTATTCTTATTTCATATAGATTCTTACTATTATTACTTATTATTTATTAAAATATTATACCTTGTCATGCAGATTTTTGTAAGTAGGGTTCTAATATATATAGTAATATAATAATAATAGTAATATAATAATAATAATAATAGTAACGTATTGTAGGGGGCATGTTGTGATATATTCAATATATAACGCATTTGAGATACCAATATGTTTTATTTTGATAGCACCAACAGATACTGTAGCGCTGTGCAATGGGTTGTACAGAAAGTAAAAATGTAACAGAGACGGCTGGACGTGGACGGCTCCAGACAAACCTTCTGTCTATTTCTCTGATCTTCTACCTTTCTTAATGAATCTTTATTAATTATACATTATTTTCATTAATTAAACAATTTATTCTAGAAATTATTAAACCAGAATTTATTTACATGGTTATGACATAAATCATAAATCTCCCAATTGTATAAACTGACACATTGTATCCAGTTTGTAAAAAGTCTTTCTAGTAAATAAAAAAAATATTTGCATAGAAAAAATATAAACCCAAATTTCTAGAAGGAAAACAAAAGATTTTTTAAAAACATTTCCAAACAAAAACAAAACAAAAAAGAAAATTTCTGAAAAAAAAATCTATGAAATTGTCTATTCCGTGTAAAATTACCAAAAAAACCTTTTGCACAATACAACCACGGTATTGCCACGGTAACCTCTTTAATTTAAATAGTAGTAATAAAAATGTTGCAAGTCAATCAGGAAGTAGGGTTCTTTTGTAATAAAAAAAACTACATTTTTTAACAGAAAACACCAGAAATCTAAGTGTGAATTTATCAATGAATATTATATTAAATAAAAAAAAGTTTTTTTAAAAAAAATTTAAAGTTTTTTTTAATATATTACAATATACAAAAAGATAATTTTTTTCCAGATAAAACGATAAAACCCATAATCTACCAGCACAGGTGTATAAAACGTGGGAATATATCGAACTCTCATATGTCGTTTATCAGTGAAATAAATATTATTATTATTATTATTATTATTTATTACGCTCTAAAATGTTCTGCAGTGCTGTACAATTTAAATATACTGTATTAGTAATAAGTAACATAAAATACTTGATTATTAATTATTTGTATTTCTATATATAGCATATATATTATTATATTATATATGTAATATACATATTATTTTATATATATATAACATATATATTATTATATATGTATTATACATATTATTATATTATACATTATATATATTATATATATATATATGAACATATATAGTATAATTATATATAATATATATATTATAATAATGCTTAATTAATTATTATTACTATTCTATTAATTATTTTCTATTCCATAGATAATTCTTTTTATTACTTATTTAATAATATTACACCTTGTCTACATATATTTATCAATGAGTGAAATAAAGATTATTCCTATGTGTTTTTTATTATTATTATTATTATTAATTATTATTATTTATTTATTAAGCGCTTAATGTATATAAAATATACAATATATATTAATATATATAATAAAGATACATTTACACATAGAGATAGTTGAGGACCCCGTTATCGAACGTTCCTGGCTAGAATGGTGGGCTTCTTAGGGTCACACTGGTGACCTTACAGAATGGGGGGTTATCTGGGTAATTTAGAGGGGGTATTAGCTCTCTTGTAGCAGTATTTGGGGGAATTGGTTGCAGGGAGTACGTCGTGTGTCATATTAGATGGTTGGTTAGAAATGTTGCTGCTTCTTTTCAGAAAAAGGTCGTGAAAAGAGGAATCCCAACGTGACGATCTACCTCCCAAATCCGCAGGAACTCTTAGAACACAACCGGGTCTCGCTGGTCTGCGTTTCTAGTAATTTCTACCCGGAACAGGCGTTCATCCGCTGGAAGGTGAACGGGAAGGAGAGGGAGTTTATTGACCAAGCCAAGCCCATTGCTGTGTCCGATACCTTCTCAGTCAGTCGGCGGCTCAGCCTGACCAAGGAGGAATTTTACAACCCCGAGAACGTCTTCCGCTGCGAATCCGGCTTCCAGGACGAGGAGAACCAAGTGATATCCAAGGAGATACGGGGGAGAACGGGTACGGGCGGGAGGTCATAATCAGGAAGGTTTGGGGGGCACTGGGTACGGGCGGGAGGTCATAATCAGGAAAGTTTGGGGGGCACTGAGTACGGTGGGGGTATATTCAGGAAGGTTCGGGGGCACTGGGTAAGGGTGGGAGGTCATATTCAGGAAGGTTTGGGGCACTGGTACGGGCGGGGTCATATTCAGGAAGGTTCGGGGGGCACTGGGTATGGGTGGGAGGTCATATTCAGGGTTTCGGGGGCACTGGGTACGGATGGGAGGTCATAATCAGGAAGGTTCGGGGGCACTGGGTATGGGTGGGAGGTCATATTCAGGAAGGTTTTGGGGCCACTGGGTACGGGTGGGAGGTAATATTTCAGGAAGGTTTGGGGGGCACTGGTACTGGTGGGGAGTAATATTCGGAAGGTTTGGGGGGCACTGGTACGGGTGGGAGGTAATATTCAGGAAGGTTTGGGGGCACTGGGTACGGGTGGGAGGTAATATTCAGAAAGTTTTGTTGGGCACTGGGTAAAGACACCACTAACGAAAGCCAAGTCAAATAATTCTCTCTCTCTCATGGTGGGGATATTTTTTTTTTGGGGGGGGGGTAAGATGTCAATAACTGAATGTACAAAAAATATAACAATGTCTCTCTTTCTCCACAACAGGTTGTAACAACTTTAATGGTAAGTGTGATAATAGCGAGGCGGGGGGGGGGGCACAAGATTAGGCACCAAGGGGCACGGCAAGCTTTTCATGAGGGAGTTACTTCCCTTCCAAGTAATTCTTCATCGCACCGATCACCTCCGAGGTAGCAAGAAACGTAAAAAACTTTGTTTTCTCTCAAAACACAAAGGACGGAATTATATAAAATTAACGCAAAGATATTTAAATATATATTTTTTTATTGCAATTTTTTTTGCCAGTCAGTGAAATAAATTTATTATCCATTTACGCTGAGATCTGCGTCGGAATGGGCGACGACTCGCGTTATCCAATCACTTTTCTGCCTTTTATCCTTCCCAACTGCCGTAGCCAATCAACAACAACCAGCAATTTAACAATAAGGAAGAGATAACTTAATGGGGAGGGATAATCCTGCCGATCCTCAGACATGGCGTAAGGATTCTATAATAATGCATCATTTATTTTGTGAAAATTTGGGTTTCTCATATATTTGTTTTTGTTTTTTTTTTCCCAGACAAATACAGAAGGTTTGCAAATAACGGCAAATATTCCTACACCCTGATCCTGTGTAAGAGCGCGCTCTACGGATTCATAGTCTCTGCCGTGATGTTAAGGAAGAAGGTGAGAGAAGCAGAAGCGTCCTAATTAAAAAGAAAAACTGAAAAAATGGAAAAAAAATTGGGGGGGAAAATCACTATTTTTCTTATTTTGCTTATGTTGTCTATCTTAAAATAAATAAATAAATAAATAAAAAATAAACGAAATTTTGAAGCAGAAACTGTCTTGTTGATCTCATTTTTCAACAGTAGAATGAGTTGCCCTCTACCACTTCTGCTGGGAGGCTATTCCACGTATCTACCACTCTTCCTTACATTTCTTCACCCCCTGGTTGATCCTGGTTTTTTTTTTCTTGTCTTTCTCAGATGATCAGATCTTCTTACTGAACCCATCACAGGACGTCGACCTGACGCAGGGAAACCTCTCAGCTCCTACATACCCCAAACTCTTTCGGCCGAGCTGTACGGGCGCCGTGACCCCCGCGAATGACGTAAAAGTCAGTAAGCTTCAAGACATATAATACCGCGAGGAAAGCCGCACGTCAAGGACAGAAGAGCGACTTTTTAATATTTATTACCGCATTCGCTTCGATTCTTACTAGCCAATAAAATGACATCGAAAAACAACCCCCATAAATGTGTCGTTCAGTTTTAATTCACGGCGTTCAATGATTTCATTGGGATCTTGATAAAGCGTAAACACAGCAAACATCAAGCTGAACTTTGCCATCTTTAATTAGAAATTAAAGGGTGGTAGATAAGTGGAACAGCCTCCCAGCAGAAGTGGTAGAGGGTAATACAGTGAGGGTATTAAACATGCATGGGATAGACATACGCCTCCTGAATCTAAGACGAGACCAACGACTGATTAAGGTTTGAGTCTTTACAGCAGGAGAAACGGGCGACTAGACGGGGGCCGAATAGTTGTGTTAGAGGTTGTTTTTTTCTATATATTCCAAAGCAGGATAAACGTATTTTTTATATTTACCGTTCTATTGAAATGATAAAAAAATATATTTTTAGCAGATAAAGAGTAACTTTTAGATTGTAAGCTCAGGGGGCTCAGAAACCATTGTTGCCAAACACAGACAGGGTCCTCAAATCCTGTACCTGTATATGTAAAGACATATTTCTTATATATTCTATATTTAAGATGTACAGCACTCCGGAATAATAATAATAATAAAATAATTTGGTCCAAATAACCAATTTTTCTACCTGACATTATAGCGAGGGTCACCATATACCATTGCTTATATGATGCCCTACCATTTCTACTGGAAGGCTGTTGCCATTATCCACCACACTCTCAGGGAAGAACCGTCTTCATTAAATCTAAGCCTCTAGTACTCTTATTTTAAATTCTGTGTATTCGGGGGAAAATACTAGTTTTTGGCCCAGTTTTCCATATCATGGATGTATTCACCCATTCTTGAACACAGATGTGTGCTGCTTGTTAATCGGAGTTGTCTGCCTGCGGCGGATGCCGTGAGTAACGTTCTGTGGGCGACCCGTCAGGAAGGCGTGGGCGTCGCGGTAACCGTACATAGGCTTTACAGGAAGTCAGCAGACCTGTTTATTTTAAACGCTGTGACCTCATTTCTGCAGCGACCAACTGACTTGGAAATTCAACGGCTCGGCATCCGTACCCCCAGAACCAACGCAGCAAAACAACTCGGCAGAGGGCCGGGAGGCAGGCGGTTACCCCCACCCCCCGCACGCAGATCGCACTCATCATCACTCCAGGGCTATAGGTTTATAGCAGCATTATATATATATATACAGTATATACATTACTGTTCAAAAGTGTGGGGTCACTTAGAAATGTTTTTGTTTTTGAAAGAAAAGCAGATTTTGTCCATTAAAATAACATGAAATTGATCAGAAATCCAGCGCAGACGGGGTTAATGCTGTAAATGACTATTGTAGCTGGAAACGGCTGATTTTTAATGGATTCTCTTAATAGGGGTACAGAGGCCCTTTATCACTCCCATCACTCCTGTGTTCCAATGGCCCTTTATCACTCCCATCACTCCTGTGTTCCAATGGCACGTTGTGTTTGCTGATCCAAGTTTAAGTTTCAAAGGCGAATTGATCGTTACAAAACCTTTTGCAATTATGTTACTGACAGAAATATCTTTGTTTTCCATGGCAACATTTTAAATGGTAATGTATATAGATATATACTGTATACATACACAATATACACATATCAACATGATTTAATATTATATTTAAATATTTCTTTACACACATAAGGAGTACTTCCCAATGTAGTTTTATTACTTTATTCAAGGTTTTTCCACAATAATACAAAATGAGTTCACAAGATACAGATTTATTAAAATTATTATTAATATATTTTATTTATATAGCGCCAACAATTTCCGCAGCGCTTCATACAATACATAAATTCAAGGGGTCTGACGAGACAAGAATCGACGGACTAAGACAAATGGATATATTAGGAGGAGAGAGTCCGGCTCGCAAGCTTCATATTATTTCATCCTACACAAGCAAAAACCGTTAAGATAACAGTATACCCCCCAATCCAAAAATATATATATATATCACCGTATAGAATAAATATTATTACCTGCTGGATTTCTGGGAGTTTGCATAAGATATTGGTATTTATACACAAACGGTATTGACCCTGGCTGTAAACATGGTGGCCATCCATGGACCGCCTTCCACTGGTTTTTGTGAAATATATGAGTTTTTATAGAATTTTGAGAACCGTCTTAGAGTCCGTGTCATCCAGATCCTCCATGTTAGTTCTTCTACCTCCGTGGTCTCCGTCAGACTCGGGGAAGGGCCGTCGGCCGTCAGCCTCTGCTGGGGCTCAGCTCCTGTACTTCAGTTAAACTGGGGCAGCCAAGTTTTATTGGGTTTATGGGCAAGACTGGGATGAACACACCGGCCATGTATTCCAGGAGACGTATCATTTATACATATTGCTGACCAGCCCAGATAAAGTGCTGCCCTGCAGTATGGAGGATCTATAACTGACTAATTGGTTCCCTTCCATAAGTCTATACATCCCACATACTGCAGGGCAGCATTATGGAAAACATGGCCGACGTGGTCACCCTAGCCAAGACTTGTGTGAATAATATTATTATAATAATAATTATTATTATTATTATTTATACAGAGCCAACAATTTCCGCAGGGCTTCGGACAGTCCGGCCATTCAAACCTTGATGCGTTGGACTAAGAAGAACATTTTAATGTTGGTATCGAGTCTTCAAATATAATTAAAATGCCATATTTTTGGTGACATATTTTAGCTCAAGTACAGTGAGGTTTATTCTGTTGTTCTAATTGTGTTTTTTCCGCCCCGCTCTTGGTATGTCGGTTGCAAACAGCCGGATGCAGATTAGCTCGCGGAGATAAATACTCATTGTTTTGCAGGTACGGAGGAAGCGAGCAGGTGGTGTTTTTTTAGAGCAAGGCTCGTATTAAGGCAGAGGTGGTAACCCAACTCCCAGCTGCGAGAAACCACAAGCCTCACATCATAGATTGACATTTTAGTATTAAACGTCCCACATCCTTTACACCCCCCACCCACCCCCCCCATCCGCACCTATATTGTCTTTTGATCTACATTTTCATGTTTTGACTGCTAACTCAGGTGTTTACAAAGCAGAAGATACAAATCCACACGCATGTATTAACATGTTCTACCCATTAAAGTTGTCACCCCAAAAAGGGATTTATTGAGCACCGTACAGATTTACTGCACTTAAAATAGTTTCCAGATCATTGTTTCCCAGCGAAACTTCCTTTTATTTATAGGGATGCTGGAAGCGATGGCTTTGCTTTAAATTCCGAGAGTGTTCTTTTTGCATGACGATTTGATACTATAAGTCACCCCTCAAAAAAAAAAGATTTATCGGGCACTGAGCAGGTTTACTGTACTTAAAAAAGTTTATGAGTTAGTATTTTCCAGCTGGACCTTCTGGAAGGATTAGCTTCATTTTTGGGTGTAATTTTCCTATTGCACAAACATTTGAGAGCATATGATGTAAGTTTAAAGCTTTTTTTTTTCCTTTTTTAATTTTTTTTACAAAAAAAGGGAAAACAAAATTTAAAAAAATGCATTTAAAATTATACCAATGAAGACAAAATAAAATGATGTTAAAATAATATCTGTCACATTTCAAAAAAATAAGGTCATCGACATGTGATCGTTCAGCATGTTCTACAGAGCGGGAAACGCGTTAAGTTTTATAGTCCCATCTCATTGGAAAGAATGCATTGTTCCTGGCTGTAAACATGGCGGCCATCCATGGAACTCCTTCCACTTCTCCAAAGGAATGTCTACCTTCTTTTGTGAACACGAGTGTTTAGAACAGTCTTGGAGTCATCACATGGCCTAATTAAGTACATGTATGTAGGGTCTAGTCAATTCTTCATGGTGGAAGAAATATCTGTTGAATTTTATGTGTTGGAGAAAGTTCCAGAAGAGTTCTTGAGACGACTTCCCTTCTCCTAGAGACTCCAGATTCTCGAACGCAACTCTGCCGCCTAGTGGTAAGAGTGAGATCTGTTTTTACATTCAGGTCTTTAAGAAGAGAAAGGAGGAGGGGGAGAGGCAGAAAGTAAAAAGGGAGATAGAGAGTGAGGAGGGCAGAGAGAACACGCGGTCAAGTGGAGAGAGAATCATGATATTTCAAGACTTGTGTCACGCCTGAAAGAGGAGACCGAGCGACGGGGAGAGAGATTACAGGTGCCGCCATTATATGTTCCATTTCCTTTAAATTAACACTTAATATTTTTTGTCGAAGCACAACGATTAATTCTCCTTTTTAGTTCATACTCAACAGATCTGTCATCTTATTCCTCCGAGAAACAACACAGAACACTTTTAAGAAGCCTTTCGGTCCTGATCCCAGCGACCTATCACTGCCGGCTTTTATCTCACGTGACAATTAAGGGTTCCCATCAAAAAATGATCCATAGATTAAATCTTCTGCGACTAAAGAATGATCTTGAAAGGTTTGGGGGTTTCACATTAATAAGGATGGATTTAGTTTAGTGGCATTTAGCCGTGTCAGTGGAACCGCATCTTTAATATGTCTTTAAACAGGTTATTATTGTTTATTGTTTTATATAGCGCCATCATATTCTTGTTATGACCCCCAGGGCTTCGCTGGAGAACCGGTAAAGATGATTCTCTGTTGCTGGGCAGCACCTGTATGTCAGTGTTCTCTTGTGAGGTTATTGGAAAGGCTGTAGGTTACTTTGTAACAATGTGCATCACTCGAAGCACAGAAGTATACGGCTTCATCCTCAGCTGTTACCGACTTTAGATCCAAGCTGGTGGTCTTCCCGTCCTCGGTTCTCTCCATGGTGAAACGATTTTCACTGCCCGCCTGCTCGTAGAAAGCGGAGTTACCCTTTATCTGGTAGGCAATAAGCTTTAGCTGCCCGCCGTCCTTTTGCTGGTACCAGTACATCCAGTCGTGGTCTGTAGTTTGAGTGCAGCTCATCTGGACTGGGGTATTTAAATGTCTCACGAGCATTCTGGGTTTCTGGAGAACGGTGAGCGTCTGAGCCAGACCTAAAACCATAAAAACAGCCGGATCGGCTACCAGGACGTGTTTTGGGGGCTATTACCAAATAATTAATATTATTATATTTTATTTATATATCGCCAACGGATTCCGTCACGCATTGGTCTACAGAGACAGGAGTTACGGGCGACCTTTCAAAATGCGCTGATTTAACTATAAATATGTTTTAATGTCCATTTCCCATAGGTGCTGCTAGGCAGCATGGAACATATATATATATATAATATATATAATTAATATATACGGTATATATATGTCACCTGGTATTTCTTCCAGATACTTACAGACGGGAATAAGAAGCCAGAACACACCGCTCTGTGTAAAGCACATCGTGACACTGAGTCTTCGCTGACGGCGGCACAAAATTAAAGCCGGAAGCCGCAGCTATACGTGGAATGAAGCCTGGTTAACCCCTTCCTGGACACTATTAGGGTTAGGTATGGAGAAGCGGTCCAATGTAGTTAGTGATACTTTTTTAGTGGGCAGATAATGATAGAAGAAGGTGCCGGGTCGTCTTTAGATATCAGCTTCCCAGTTCGTTGGTCAGCGGTAGTTGTTAGGAAGAGACTGGCTGACGAGGGGGGGCTGTTTTGGTGATACTTTTTCATATCATTCTCTTCCTGAATGACAGCAGTTGTTGGGTCCACATCCTTCATCCAGCTACCTGTCACCACGGGCGACCGGCTGGTGCCATCAGGCAGAACCTCATATAAACAATTAGACGATAACTGAAGTTAAATATTATTATAATATTAGATATCGGCAGTTATAGCACTTAAAGAACTCAAAGAATAAACTGGAGGCTGAAATGGAGAAGCAGAGAAGCCCGCAGATTGAACAGAGAGCGATGGGGGGGGGCAGTTAGTGTGTGGTTTTGTTTAATGTTCCAGAAAGTTCTGTGTCTGACCTCTGTCTAAACACCCAGAACATCTGCTAACTTCTCACCACGACCTCCTTCTTCTTTCCTCTGTGGTTACTGTGTGAGCGACTTTCACATTCAGCACCTGCTAATGCGGTAATAACCCCCCTCCCGCACTATATACAGTAATAACCCCCCGCGCTGTATACAGTAATAACCCCCC
>VKOC01002025.1:0-12928 GCA_009364415.1 Spea multiplicata | reverse complement strand
GGCAGAAGTGGTAGAGGCTAATACAGTAACAGAATGTAAACATGCATGGGTAGGCATAAAGCCGAGCCTAAGAGAGGACCAAGGACTAATTAAGGTCTGAGTGTTTACATTAGGACAAATGGGAAGATTAGATGGGATTACATTAGAGTTTAGATTAAGGTTAGGAGGCCAGTGAACCCCCGAAGGGCGTCCTCCATGTCCCTCTTTTCTAGGAGCTCAGATTGTGTAAATAAAACGCAGTATTATTCTTCCAAATGCTCTACCGAGACACATCAATGACAATCGATATGTGTCCTGGCGGCTAAACGTTATGATTATATCACACCGGATTAAGTGTAATAACTAGACATGGTTGTATGTGGAGAACCTTAAAATCAAACGCGGAACACCGAGAAATTCCGCTCAGTGCTATCGTTGACGCATTAATATGTACAACGCTGAGGAACATTAGTTTAGGTAAATAATTTAAATTCGGGGTGTTTTCTTTGACTGTCATGATTATTTAATGCATATCTCTAGTTTGTGCCAACATTTCACAAAAGCAATATGATAATTAATCATTTCTAAACACCCGCCTGCCAAAGGGTTCTCTGCGGAGTTAGGTAGACCAGCGTTTCTCAAACTCTACTCGGTAAACTACCCCTAGTAATGAATTTTTCCAACAAAGACTGAACCGTTGCCTTTTAGGTGGGATTTTAGACTGAGGCTTTGTTGAGGTCACGAGGCCTTAAGGAGAGTCAGGTTTCCATTAGTTTTCTCAGTTGGTTTTATACTGTTCGTTTTTTAGAGACACCAGACCAGGGCCACCAATTCCCGTCTTAACATTGTCCACAAAAAAAGACACATTCGGTTTTTTTGGTAAACAAATAAAAGTCTGAGCACATCATGCATATACTTAGTACTCAACTCTCATTCTTGCACCATACTTGCACGTGGTTTACCAGAAGGGATGACACAAACAGCGATCAGGTCACCGTTGATGTTAATGATGAAGTTCCAGATTTGTGTCATACTTTCATCCATTTAGCGAGTCAGACTGTTCCTGTCCAGGTAAGTCCAAATGAAGAAAACATGTTCCCTGTCTATCAGGGGAACTGTTTCTCCTTAGTCAATATTTACTAGACAAACAGCAGGGGAAGCAGAGTTTGTTTAGAGGAGTCATGTGCGCACAAGGGTGAATGAATTCTCGGTAGAGTACTTGGACTGTTTGTCTCCATTCCTCCAGTATCATCCTGTTATCTGTTACATTTTTCTTTGGAAAAGTGTGACCTTAATAATGGCAATAATTTCTTAAATAGAACTGTAGGTTAACCAAAGTATCTACTTCACTTTTCTTTCAGTGTATATGAAATAAGAAGTAGAATAGGATCAGCGTAAATAAAGAGAGGGAGAGAAATGTTCCTGCCATTTTTTTTATGAGATGGTTCCTAAAGCATTAGATTTGAAGATCACCATCCTCCACCTCTTAAAAAATGTTTCTATGTGAAACACTCTGTAGGACACCTAAGGCCAGCACCATCACACAATATAAACAGGTCATGGTTGAGATTAATCTTGGACCCAGCCACTAGGGGTGACAGTGAGTCCCCAATGTCACGCAACTTCACACGTAGAAGTGTCATCCGATGGCCATTACCTACTGAACAAAAAAGGGGTCATATTTATATTTTTGAGATATATACATCTATAGAATAGCTGCTATACTGTATGGCCACTGCGATCCACATATGAGCTCCAAATGGCATTTTTTTATCTTTTTTTTTTATAAAAAGTAAGTCCGG
Organism: Spea multiplicata; assembly: GCA_009364415.1. Taxonomy (NCBI): domain Eukaryota; kingdom Metazoa; phylum Chordata; class Amphibia; order Anura; family Pelobatidae; genus Spea; species Spea multiplicata. The sequence goes on along the minus strand of VKOC01002025.1, from coordinate 11,147 downwards.
TGGCCGAAAGTGAGGACAACTATTTTGTTGATTAGATATGGATTTTCTAGAGTTTTATTGTAAGATTCAGGAAAAAATAAATGACTAATTAGCTGAGTTAGTAAACTTGCAAGTGTGACCAAAGTCAATACTTTCAGAGCCTCAGGGCATCACAATCCAGGGTTATTAGCTTGCCTTTTTATTGTTGTGGGGGGTTTTTTTGTGTGTATGTTTGCATTTCCACTGTTATGTTTGGGGGGGGTTTTTTAAGTTTTTTTTTTTTCGTTTGTTTTGTGATTCCGAGTTGTAAAACCCATCTTAAATATTCATGTAGAATTGTCTGAGAAGCAGTTTGTGTTTTATTTACTGCACAGAAGAACAGCCTCAGTGGATTAGTGCCACAATACCCATAACAAAAGCACGACAGCTGATGCATGTGATGTTAGAAGGTGACAAAACGGTTAAAGTATGCTGTTGGCTACAGGCAAGCAGTCAGCAGATGCAGACAAAAGGATTTGTGACAAGAATAACTCTCTCTCCAAGCCGTGCAGTCAAGAGTATCCAAAATACCAATACCCTTTTCTCCTTGACATTGTCTTCTCCTTACTGTCAGCGTTTTATTGCCCTTTTATAGTAAAGAAAACAATAACCAGATTTTCTACAACACGACAACTGATTTACACGAACACCTACCCAAAATACCAGCTACAGGGTCGTACTTTCAAGTCAAAGACTAAATCGGTGGCATTGTTACTTTGCGCACCATAATAATTTAGTGAAGGACGTTCCTTAAAGAACCAAGGAGTAGTTACACTTTGGATGGGTGAGCAACATGTTGCAATTAAGTGGTTAACAATAGAATTTGCAAAGAGCGGATAGAATAGTGTTTATCCCACGTGATAGATAGATAGTATTTGCTATCTACTGTATTTAGTGTTTTTGAAGGTCCAAAAACACGGAATTTTGTGATCACATAATAGAATGGATTGAGCAAAATGTTCTCACTATGCATTGTAGAGTCAGCATCAATTGTCATTTTGTTACCACCGCACTTTCCTTCCCCAGACATTGAAAGGACCTGTGGGGCAATTAATTTAGGCTCAGCGGCACCACTGACCCTCTCGTTTCTGAGAGATAAAGCTGCAGCGGATAAAATGTTTTAGTCTCTCTAGGCCTGTTGAAGTCGAGTTGCTAGGCTTTTTCTTTTTTGACCCAAAAGTGGTTAAAACTCTTCTTCATTGGAGCAGTTGATCCATGACCCGTTAGAAGAGAGCGCCTCTGTATTCAGTGCAAAAGGTTGATGGATCTCAAAGATAATATCAAGACCTGTCTAAACAATGGCCGCGTTATTTGATAATACCAGAGTGTGGGCTAGCCGACGGCAGACAAGCTCGCATTTATTTTACAAGTGTTCAAAATGAGGCTTGGGCTTCTCCAGAAAATAGGAGAGGCTGTCTTGCGTTTAACCTTTGTAATTCCCTATCTATTCTCTGTGACATTCATTCAGCTGCCAAGAGCGCTTGGCAAAGCTGGACCGGCGTTCGCGGTTCCAGTGACCGCTAACCTTGGTGTGTCCCGACACTTATGATGAGTATCTGCAGGACACAGAAGGCAGGCAGGCTGCTATGTCAGGCTTTTATTATGTACTGCAGATGCCGGGGACAGTCAGTTTAATAAAACAAATCATCCTTGAAGGTAAAGCTAGTGAGGAGAGAGGAAAATCTTTTTTTTTTTGCTGCACGTTTCAAATAATGCAAAGTCTGGGGTGATAAATGAATCACCTCTAGAGTCTCGTATACATGGGCCCATTCATGTTTCGAATTTTATCTCTCCTTTGACATTTCCTGTAAACACACAGACCTGGCTTTTTTTTTTAATGTATCGGTAGTTTGTTGTCCTGATACGCCATACATTGTCTTCTTTATGTTGAAGGGTAAATATAACCCCCCCCCCACCCCCCAGGGTGAATTAGGCAAAAGCAACATGCCCTTCATTTAAAAAGACTTAAGAGAACAGCAAACCACCAGTGCAAATCCAGCTGACGTTCCGTTATTGCTGGGGATGATAGGAGTTGGAGTTCAGCCACAGCACAATCAGCAAATTCTGTCTTTTTTTTTATTCACCTTGACCTGAATTAGAGGCATCGTGTCTGCTTTCTTACAAAATGCTCTTTCTTCATCTTTTAATAAGTTCTAGTACTGTTTGTGACATCTTTAAAAGGTACCCTGGGTTACAAAATGCAGCAGACGTGTCCCCGTATTGCTGTTGCCGCCTTATATTGCAGCGCAGAATGGCCTTTTTGGGTTGTTTCTTTCGAATATTGTTTGCTTAGAAGCCACCGCTGAATAAACCAGAAAGTGCGTATCAACAACAACATTGTGTTCATGTTAAATATTCATATTTAATGGTTATTCGTAATGGCATTTCCCCGGTGCTAGAGCACATTTCGCAAGTCCCATTTCTCTTAACCTAATTGCAAGCATAAAAGTCTGCGAGCCGAATACACTTAATCAAAGGGAACAACAACATTTCGGTTCACACTAGTGCTTTATTTCAATTTAAAAAAAAAAAAGACAAAATTAAGCAATAGGGTCCTTTATCCAGATTTTCGGCAATACTTGAAAAAGAAATTCAGACAAAAATCATGTCCTTTGCTGTTCCAACTTCCTTCCCTATTCTTTTTTATCCTACGAAGATGAATGTGTCCCTATAAATAGCCCCCTTTAAATGCATATGACAATAGCTATCTGCCATAATTAGAATATACAGGTGCTCGGTAAGCCCTCTCATTGCTAGGAAGGACTGTCTCAATCCCCTTTGAAGAATCGGAGGCTTGAAACTAAAAACTTTATTAATGCCATTGTCTTCTTGTATCAGCAGGTTCCGGAAAGATTCCTGGAGGTGGCTCAGATCACATTACGAGAGTTTTTCAATGCCATTATCGCGGGGAAAGACGTTGATCCTTCCTGGAAGAAGGCCATATACAAGGTCATCTGCAAGCTGGACAGCGAGGTCCCTGAAATCTTTCGATCCCCAAACTGCCTGCAAGAACTTCTTCACGAATAGATGATTCCAGAGTGTATAAAACTAAACGTTTGCCCTTTAGTTCCCCGGGACTGTGAGTGCGATAAAACTGCGCGTTAGCGTGTGCGCGGGTGTGCATATGCTGTACACATGCATTATCCTGTAATGTCCTCTATTTATCCCACCCTAACAATAGCCCGACAGCATAAAACTTCTCTAAATCATCCACGGGAATCCCTAAACTTCCCTAACATTGGGGAAGCGTATTAAGAGATATGGGTCACATGGACAGGAGATTTGGGCATTTTTTAATGTTTTCCCCAATGGGATGCGTTAAAAAACAAAGCTGCCTTCGTTTTGTCATCTCGAAATTAGATGAATCGCCGAGCGCATTTAACAGGTTTTAAACCCCAAGGTATTTTCGAATTGGTTCACTTTGTAACGATAAATAAGCGTGCCTTGGGTACGCCACCAACGCCAGATCACACCACATAGGGCAAATCAAATCTTACTGATTCAGTGTTCAGTATGTCACAGGAAAAAAAAAAGCGCATAGAGAAGATGTAAAAAAAAATATTTAAAATGCATTTTACGTTGCTTTCTTTCTTTAAATGAACCTTTTGCGTTTTGTAACATGTTCGATGCAGAGTCACGATGCCCCAAAGGGTTAAAATGATTCAAAATCGTGCCCTGGCAGGCGTGCAAGTGTTAAACATGTCTTATTATAGCACACGTCTATTGGGTTCAGTAGACAGCACAACGCAGCGTGTTCTCAATGTGTTTTATACTGATCTCAGATGTGACAAACTCGAGAAACTGAGCACAGGTTGCTTGTTGTGTTTGCCTTTTAACGATACAAAGAAGAAGTACAGCTACTAAAAAGTAACAACGGTCAGGAAGGTTTCCCCAAGTATGAGCCTTACGTGTGAGTGACAGCAGCGTGCGTCCGAGATAAAGGCTGCTCCACGCAGATGCCTGCCGCTAGCAATGGAAGTGATAAGTCACTAAAACCACTAACCCTTTCAGTGCCGCGGGGGTCTCGGGGTACTGTGACTTAGCCTGAGCCTCCGGGGTAGGTTGCATTCGTTACTGGAAAACTTCTCCGCTAAACTAAAAGGAGGAATTTATTTTTGCTGCTAGCCTCTGGATCTTTTCGGGATCTTTACATTTTACAAAAAAAAATGTACATTTTGACACTTGTTTTTAGTGTTTCACGTAACGTAATGCCATATTTAGGTGAAAAATATTTAAAAAAAAACAAAAACATAATGAAAATGACATAGCTTGAAAAAAATATGATGTATTTGCATCTATCCTTTGACTGTTATGGTTTCATGCATGCATGTAGCCCTGACATTATTTAGGACCGCCATGACTGGTAAAAATCTATTCCAAACTACGGTTGACCTTTAACTTGATTTAATAATTCTAGAATTAGACCGGCTGTTTTACTTTGAGATATTTATTGCATTCCTAAACGAAAGCTGTAGGAAGGGCTTCATATTACTGCATGGATTACAAAGCGGGAAATATATCTATATTTCTTATAAAGTTAGCGCATCCATTACTTTTTAACAAGGAAAAGCACTTGTTGCGTATATTGGCATCACATGTACACGATGTTAAAAGAGAATAAATGTAATATAGCGTGGATTAAGTGGTTCTCTTATAATACAGAAAGAATCTAGTGTGAAAACAATGCTACCATTGGATCGTGTCTGTAGTAGGGTGACCTGGTCAGCAGTATGTGTCCTGGAAAACATGGCCGACGTGGTCGCCATAGTCTGTCGCCCCAACAAGTGAGGCTAATCAGTATTAGTATTCAACCTTTGTATAATCACACAAAATAATTCAATATACACGTATACATTTCCCTGGTGAGACTCATGAGATCTGGATCGTCAGATCTCTTACTTGCATAAGGTAGGGAGGTCTAAAGAACCCTTTATGTCATTCTTTAGTAGCTCGTCAGAGCTGCCATGTATTGTTTAAGGTATTTTTTTGCTAGTGATTGTCACAAGTGAATGGCCCATTTCCCTAATTAGCCTTAGTTTAGGGTTCCTTTCTAGTACGGATGTACCTGGAGGCTTGCGACAGGTGGAGAGTAGGCCAAGATGCGCAGCCCACTCCTAATGCATAGCTTATGAAGCCTATCACTGTATAATGTGGCAACACACCTCAAGGTGCAATTACGTTTCATACACGCACATGTCCTCAAACCAGCTTTTATTGCCTGCTGATATAATAACACCAGCTGCTATTTTTATGCTGTTGGTGGTGTTCTTAAGATGGCAAACTGTTTGCATACACCTGTCCTTTAATACTACATGTCCTTTTGTCCTGCATCTTATCTTTTTTTCATTAATGATATGTTAAGGATCCTTTGTTTGCTAGCTAGTTTACCAGGGCCACTTGACCTCAAGCACCGCAGACGTCACCGTTTCCTAAAAATACATTTATTTATTGCGTACGATTAGAATTAATACATTCTGCTTACTGATTAGTTCATTGTTTTTTGGGATACGTCTCAAAAACCTAATAACCCAGGATTTCTTCTGGTGCTATCATTCAATTTTACACCATTTTGTCTTTAAATGTATGAACTGAATGAGACAATATGTATTATTATTAGATACATTATTACAGCAGTATCCCACAAAGAAACAAATGGGCACGTAAGGCGTGTGAAAAATACTACTGATCAATCTCAGTGTTGTATCTGCTGGTTTTCATTCCAATTTAATATGTTTTATATACTTATTATTTTCCGTGAGTTTGTAGTTTAATTAGAAGGGAAATTAGACTATAAATCCCATTACCTCCTTATATTATGTGAGGTTCGTTACCAAAATCAAATTGACAATAGGGCCTCGAACTTTCAGAGCCGAACCTTTTTTTTATTTCCGTAATATATCTGTATATCCTTACTTAGGCCTTTTTTTTTTTCTATTTCTTACGTAGTTATCTTCCATTAATATTTTCACATCAATTTCCTATTTTGACTTTGAAGAGTGAAAACGTATCCATGTCACTACACTGCTAACCCGATCTCTGCTATTTCACTTAATTTACGATAAATTCTGCTGAGAGATAGAAATGTATGCAAGCGATTGTCAGCAGAAAGCCTTAAAAAAAAAAACCTGCTGACTTCAAATTACCCCGGACAGTCCTGTGATGCCTTGCCATTGTTTCCTAGTACCGGCAGTGTATGTAGACACAAAACGTACAATATAACAGAATTAATAGTTGCTCTGATCATTAACGCAAGTTTTCAGTAGCCGTAAACCAGTGTTACATTGTTTTTCTTCACACGACAAACACACTGCCGTCTCCCTTAATGCCCCTTAGGAATGATTCTGCAACAGGAAATGATGCTCTGCAACCATAGCAACTTCCTGTTTCGAGAAACACCAAATTGCATACTGGCAGGACCCGATAAACCAACAACTCTTCTTTTTTAAAACATTTAGTTTAGTTTTGCCCCTAACTATGAGCTGGTTGCCTGCGTTGACCTAAAATTTAAGAACGCACACACATTCACTCTAATTTTTGGCAATTCAAAATGGCTTCTTTTGCCTCCCAGCCAACGTTTTTATTATATTATATATATACATAAATATTTAAATGGACCGTTTTCCATAAGCGATGTTTATTTAAACGTTCCCCAGCATTCCTGATTCTCCGTTGCTTTGTCCCTACTTTACCTCGGAACACAACAAAGAATCAAAATAATATAAAACAGTAGATTTGGCTGTCATGTCATAAATTCCTTTCCAGAGAGCATTTTGGTTGCTAAGGCGTATCCTGGCCCTTTTGTCTTTCTACTTATTAGTGCAAAAAATTACACTAGATAAATTTAGTGTTCAAGCACAGGGGATGCTAATGATAGGGGGAAAAAGTCATTTCTGCATTAACTGTGCACTTGCTTGTCATAAAATGCTGTAATTACAGCAAAACACAAAATATTTCGGTGGGCAAGAAGCAACTTGAGTATATATATATATCAGTCATGCCACTTTTATAGAACCTACTTTATAAATACATAGAGAAACCCAGACATGCATTATTATAATCGCTAAGAATTCTATAGCTATGTGCCTATAGATCACACCAGCAGAAAAAATACACAATTCAGACCGTCGACTCTGCCACCGCAGTTGTACCGGTGCCTTCTGTGGCTAGCAATGTCATCTTATGGACTTTTGACTTCTTTCAGCTGCAATAAACACTAGATATTATTCTGGCTGTTTAGTATATAGCTATGCATAATGTATGTATTTTAAAAGCAGAGGAGTGCATTAAAAGATACTTTTAGAACAATCCGACAATGCAACTTAGTTACTCCCCTCAATGAGTGGCACTCAAGTTTTTGAACCATTGTAGATCTTTTTTGTAAATATGTTGGGAATCTTGTGTTTTCAGTTAAATGATATAGTAGAGAAGCAATACGGACTACTGGGGGATATTTCATATATATATATATATATATATAATATATATATATATATATATATAGTTGGAGAAATTCCACGACTACTAAAATTTTAAAGCATGGAGCCTAATCTTCTCTTAAAGTCCCAAATTACATATGTATTGCATTTATTATGAGTATTTATATTTGCAGCGACTTAACCTTTAATTCTTACTGTGTATACAGATATATTTCCCAGTGATGGTGACTATGTAAAAGCTGTTAGGGTGTAGTTATTATTTAAGGAAATGTTGACTCGGGGCTTGGTTATTGGCCCTGGGTATTATTTAAGTTTTTTTTCTTCATATACCCGGTGTGTCTATGAATATACAAAAACAGAGGGAACTTTTATAAAACAATGTAAATATTTGATTATGTCGTTTAACTATAAATTGGTTCATGGAAATTTGTATTAAAAAATAAATAAATAAATAAATGCATACTGCACATTGTTGAAAGTTTTGCATTTTACATAAAAAAAAAAAGAAACGCATTCTTGCAGTATGCATTAATAGCAAGTGTACAATGGAGCTTTTTCTATGTATATAAAGAAATATAAATAAAATGTTTTTATACAATATAGGATATCCCGTTCGTAGAACCAGATGTCGGCGTTGAGCTCTGCACAGGCATTTCAGAAAAAAATAAATAAAAAATAAAAGATTTAATAAGAAAAACAAAAGATTGTCACCAGCAGCATAAATATGTGAACAGAAAAAAAAATTATAAAACTCTGAAAAAAAAAATCCTTTAATAGAATAGTTAAAAATATTTGATACATGTATAATATGTTCTATACGATATAATAAATTCATTGTGTATCTAATGGCTAAATGTTTTCACTCTGCTCTCACCTGTGGTTTTAACGTCTTGCTCAATACTGGGTTTAGGAAGCTCCCCGTGAGCAATCTGCGTATTTAGAAAGCAGTTGTTTTAATGCACTTAACCCAATCTTGTGTGGTTTTGGCTATTGGATGCTTGGTTGTACCTTCTGCGGAAGGAAACACTTGATGAAATATGAAACTATATCTTCACATGGTCATAATTCAACCTTTTACTGCACTTGCTAAGCTAAGTGTCAGAGGGTGTGAGAGACGTTAAAAAAATATTTTTTTTTCTTATTTTGAAAGCCTTTCTGGTCTTTCATTTCAGCCACCTATAAATCATCCAAAACTGCCACAATAAATCAATTATTTATGTATATTTTAAATTAAAAAAATAAATAAAAAAGCTTTTACTGACCCTTGATATTCAAATGAGTGTAAGGTTGAGAAGCAAATACATTTACATGTATGTAAATAAAGAAATGTGATGAAACACTGCCTTTATATTATTTAGCAATATGTTGTAAATAGCATTATTATGCTCTTTTTTTGTAATGAAAACCATTTAAATTTAAGATAGTATAACAAATGAAATAAGTATGTTTTTTTTTTTTCCTTTTCTAGTTAGCGGCAATTTCGACTGTGGAATTTTTTTGTCAATTGTTCTGAAGACTTTGCATAATTTATTGGTTTAATTTATCCTAATTTATTTGATGAAGGTGTACAATTCTTTTGTATTGCCAAGGATGTACTGTAATAATTGATTATAAAATTAAAGAATTCAAATACTGTTCCATAGAACACAAAACAAAAAAAAAATTGTAAAAACAACAACAACAAAAAAAGGAGCCGTAGACAATTGATTTCAAAATTTGTTGCTTGGCAGCTACTAAATTTCAAAATTACAAAAAAAAATTGTAGATGGGGGGGATTGGGAATTTTATTTAGCGTGTTTTAAGCTTTTGTATACTATCCAGACTTTTACCTTTTCGCTTTGTACCACTTAAGAAATTCAGTAGTTCAACTGCCTTGTGTGCCTTTCATCTTCTCTAAACTGAATGTATGTGCAGTATATATGCAAGCTTGTGCAAAATAAAATATAAATTACAAGCTGATTGCCTTTGTTTAAATTTATTTGTAAATTAATTAAAAGGTGTGTCAGCTTACTGATGACGCTCTGGCTAATTTATTTCCCAAATATCAATTTACAAAGTCTATCCTTACAAAGAAAAAAATTCCTGGTCCTGTGATTTGACGTGGATTGAACGTTCCTGAGTTGTGTGCACTTATGGTTGCGGTATTGCATGGATGAGCACATGTTTGAGATGCAAGCACATTTGTTTTGACTGTGATCCAAAAAAAAGAGCAAAAACAGATAAAACAAGTCAAAATATGTTTGGGACACCATTTAGTTGGCCATCGTTGATCAGAGGCAGCGTGGATGGGTTTCTCATATCTGTCATTGGAAAAAGTATTAGAGATTTTGCAGCTGTGATCAAGTGCCCTGGGAGGGATCCCTTGTAAAAGGTGATGGAGTGATGCATATGGTTAAGCAAATAGAAACCTAGTGTTATGGTGTATCTCATCCACTGATGCCGCTGTAGCCAAGGGTTTGCATGGGCGCTGTGAGCCAGATGGCCAGTCCTGTATGTGGGTCCCATGATAACTAACAACTTGGACCTTTTGTCAAATATTGTGGAACAGTGACCATAACATGGTGACACTGAAGATTAATTCATAAAAGCAAACAAGCAGAAGCTCCACCAAAAGACTGAATTTTAGGTAGGCCAACTTCAACAGGTTGAAGGCATCACTGGAACTAACAGACTGGTGTAACGGATCTCTGTACCCCGAATGGGTATATCCACTAAAGTTGGCTTCCTCCACTACTCTGACGGCTGAACCTCTCACTTACTATCGGCCACGCTACTGCCTTCCACTCATCAGCTAAAACTAGATGCTTGAAGGTAAAATCATGAACTGGGTTGAATGGAAAACAACACACCAAACACACATGGTTCTCAATCAGGCCCTCCTTTGCACGTAGCTCAGTATTTGCACTCAACCCACCTCAGCCCACTAGGGGGTCGCTGCTGTTATCTGTGGGGAAGATGGCTAACACAGGAGTTCCCTGACTCCTGAACAAACTGGCTGGATACTGGCCATAGAGGTCTCTGTCCGGTAAATCCTAAGCTGATGGAGAGTAACACACACCATGTAAAACCCCTCACAAAAGGGAGGTGCCTCAAATCCATGTCCGAACTACACAGTCTTTAGAATCTCTGGTACTTGGGGTAACGTGGCACTCTGTAACAGGGGGAAGGAGTAGTCCAAAGGGACCCCCTGTACCCCCCTTCAAAAAAACAGAACCCCTTCCAAGATCAAGGCACATACGCTGTAGGGAGGAGGCTGGCCATCAGGCCCCTCCAGGAGCCCAGGGTACGGAGACTTCTGTGCCAACCGGGATGAAATGTTTGCAAGAAGAAACACAGAAGATTAGTGGAACAGCTTCAAGCTAACACTTTTAATCTTGTCCCCTTATGTAACAAATGCAAAAGGAGCAAATTACAAGCAATGTGGCAAAAGTTGCAAAATAGCAATTAGAATGGCTAAAGTAGCTAATGAGAAACAGGAAGACAACCACCTAAAAATGCTGGCCCGTTGACATTTAGAATTAGTAAGATGGTTAGCGAAGACCTGGAGAAGGCAGTACTTTATCAGTCTATGCCAATGAAGAACCCATGCCTACAGGTTGGCAAGTTATTGCTACAAAAAGGTTGCAGTGATCCTGTGATTGGTTGTTATAATAGATACATACAGTATACATACATTCGTTCCTATTTACTTTA
>VKOC01002024.1:0-94509 GCA_009364415.1 Spea multiplicata | reverse complement strand
AGTATATATATATATACATATATGCTAGCTTATTGCAAAATAATACACTGTTGAAATAATTGCATAAACACAAACTTCCTGTTTCATATATTTGTTTCAGCTATTGGGTTTAATCAAATGATAACATACACATAACAATTAGCACTATCTATTGCACATACAATTAATAGGCAGTCTGATAATTATTTGGGTAAATTATTAAATAATTAATTTCAAATAACGACTGCCCAAGTAGAAACAAAATGTTGTAAACGCACACATCACAATAATACTATTTCTTGTTCTTTCTATTCTGAAGTCTTAATATCTGTGAGTTGATCTGATGACTTAGAATGGAAAGAAGAATTGGTATAGTTTTTTCATAATATATTGTTTTATATTTTTAAGAAACGTTGCCATTTATTAGTCCTGATCTAAGAGGTACTGATGTCTTCCCAGAGTGGTACTGGTTCATTTTTAATATAGCAAACATATTAAAGCCTTGGAATGCCAAGGCAGTCTTTCTACATTTCAGAATGGAAGGAACGAAGAAGCCAAAAGAGTTATTTAATTACATACTTTTTTGCATGAGGACTCAACATTTTAGAGAGGACATTTTATGTTTCTATTTAAATATGTTATTTACAATCCAATAGAATGTAAATAATACATTGGCATATTTTTGACAGCTAAACATGGGCTGCTCTGGAGGACTCATTATGCAGTAATTTCCAGTACTGGTCAGCCGTGGAGTAAATGAAACTTCTCACCAACAGGGCTTTGGGGCAAAAAATTCTGGGTGGTTTTCTATGTCTCTATTATGTTTTTTTGTTTTAAAATTAATGTTCCTTTGCCTGTAGATGTCGCTGTAATCATTTAAACCAAATGGTACTCAAAACACACGTAGAGAATCAGGCAGCTTTCCAGACTAGCTGATCTAATGCGGACGATGGTAAATCCTATGTGTCCAATCTGGGTACTGGATAGGTACTGTGGATGCATTCCGGGTGCTGTGGGGCAAGTCCTAAGTATGCAATCTTGAAAATTGATAAAGACCTCATTGTGAGGTCGAAACGTTGTTGCCGTCGTCCTTCAATAAATCTGCCTGAGCTGGAACCCTTGAGTGCCTGGAGCCTCAAGATTTTGATCTACTGAGGAGCTGGCCCTTCCTGGCACAGTTAAGCACCTGAGTTCCTTTGGTGTGTGTGCAGATTCCTCATTCTGGTGATTCGACCTGTAATCTATGTCTGCAATTTACTTGAGTTATACCTTCAATGCTGGATTTACATGTGATTTTCATTTGCTCTATACTTGCAATACTATGCTCACAAGTGTTATTTATTAATACCAGCAAATACCATGAATTCCATGAACTATACCTGAACAACATGAGGGTGGGAAAAAAAGTGTAGTACAGCAAAGGAGGGGAAAAGCCACCACGGAGTGGGCTGCACATTGTGCCTGAACACCTAAAGCTGGTCCTGATAACTACTCGCACGTCTGTTTTGGGTCATCAGCACCATTCATTTGCTATGCAATCGGCATTGTGCTCCTCCCCTGTCCTGTGCGCGTGTCATGAAGATGTCTGACCTGATGGTGCGCTAGGGTAAGAAAGAGGAGGGACAACACTGACTCGGAAAGTGTCTTCCTAATCTTCATGTTTGGGGGCATGGGGGGTCCCAAGCAAATGCATGCCCAGGGTCAAATTAATTTTTAAGAGGACCCTGGCACTTTCCTGCTCCCCATCCTGTCTGGTAGCCCCCAATCTAGTCAATTCTTTTACCCAGGTGTCCACTAACCAATTTTCCAAATCCCATTGAGTATTCTTCCATATATCTTTGTTATCATCAGCCGTGATATCTGTTCCTGTATTTTACCCTTAGTCTTTCATGAGCTTCACCCACGGAGGTCGACAGTAGGTAACATTACATCTATGCAGCTACCAGCCCAGATCTATTTGCCTGTGCTCACATTTGTCCCTCTTGCGTTCCTTATGTTGTTGTATACCTAATCTCTATATAAGCATGCTAAAGGAGAACTGTAAGGCAGCACTCAAGGAGCTACGGCCAGACAGCAAGCACCCTTGTATGCTCTACAGTAAGCAAAGTGCCCCATGGACCTGCCGAGAGTGACTGAGAGTGACAGTTATCCAGAGAAAGCAACTTGTAGCTTCTATAGTACAAGCTACACCTCAAAATTTGTATTGTTATCACCTTTAGAGAATTACACAGTGTGAATATGATCCAACCAAAATATATTAATGACGCATGTCTTTTAGAACAAAGTAACATACCCCTTGTCACAGGGCCAGGTTAACTGGAGTTGCCCCGGACCTCGTGAAACTCTAAGTCGACTTGTCTGAGGGCAATTTACACAAAGTATTCCGATATGTAAAAATGTTTTGGAACTCTTTATTGAAGATTCGTGTGCAGTTTAGCTGGGTCATGGAGCACTCCTGTGTCCTGTTTCTGATCCCATGACACGGTAATATTTTATAAAGTGTTTTTTTTATAACCGGCCCCAGAGACTGAATGTAGCTGCAGCTCCGGCCCTTCAAAGGGACAATCATGTAACCTGGCTGGAGCTCCACAGCCCTGTTTGCCAAGACTGCAGAATCACTACCGGGGGGGATAACACAGGCGGGAAACCCATTATATCACTTAATCCCCTCACCTGATCAGTTGCCTGTGTACTCCCCAAGTTGAGGGATTTGGGGTTGGGTTCTGTGTACAGTGACCCTGTTACACCCCTGGACATCAAAGTTGCTTCATTATTGTAGAAGAGGAATGAAATCACCAAGATCACCTATGATGTGTTTTTAGAATCATGCAGTGAGGGTGATTTCTAAAGGCCTTCTACTAGACCAGTTTCACCCCATATTAAACTTGTATTTTGAACCAATATTTTTCCTCATTAGAGATAATTTAACACTGTGCTTATTTGGTCTGTAGGTAAACATGCATACATCTCATCCTTATGCCTGCACTGTTTACACATATACAATGCTCTGAGATGTATAACCAGGTCCCAAGCTAAAAGTGATGACTTACAGTAAGGCTACAGATATCCAAAGCCTCAGACGTCCTTCGCTAAAACCATACTTATATTGTTGCTTATATACATACTTATATTATTGCCCTTCCACTTACTGAGGACTGTGCAGTTCATATAAAATTAGAAATAAGTTGTCCATATATCACACACTGGAGAAAAATAATTTAAAGGTCAAAAGTAAAATAAAAATAAATATTACACAATCCCTCAAGACTTCAATTGCATGAAGGTATACAACACAGATCAGATTACAAGTGGTGTGATCCTGAGCCCTCCTTCAGACTCCTCCCAAACACACAGACGGGATGGTTTGTGTGAGAATGTGCGAAGACACTCACTGCTTAGTAACGAATGTAATAATTCTCTACACAGTTTGTTGAATACCTGAAGAATGGTGGTGTAACAGTACCCCGTTCTTCTGGTGCATAGGAACAAAAGCTTCTCAAAGTTATCCTACAACATTCATTGTTCAATAGATTCTAACACAAATTTCTGTTTCTTTCTTTCTTTCCGCATTTGTTTTCTGGCAACAAATTCAATTTCCCACCTGTTTCTGCCCTGTTCTTTTGGCCTGTGTCATCTGTTGATACATCTTCCTCTGTTTTTTTAACTTTTTTTAATAAAAGATTTTTTTATATACCTATGAATGTGCAGCTCACTGCTCTCTCAGGTAAAGTTTTTTTCATGCCTGTATGGGATTTTTCTTTCAATTTAATGGTACATATCTAGTCCCACCATACAGGACACTGATTTTCCCCCCAAATTAGGAAAATTGGAAGGAAGTTGCACTGTAGCAGCAGAGGCAGAGCAGGTCAGGCACTGGCAGACTGAATCCTCCATTTATGAAATAAGAACAAGAACTGATCCACCAGAGTAAGGAAGGACATTGAGCAGGACACGCCAAGCACTGGCACATAGACACATCCAGCCCTAAAACCAATCCTCCTCTATATTACAAAAAAATTGATCCCCCAGAGTAGGAAAGGGCACTGTGCCACAGGCCAGGCACTGAGAAACAGACACGTCCAGCCACAAGGCAAACCCCCCCATATTAAAAAAATAAAATAAAAATTGATTCTCCAGGGTAAGGGAAGTAAGAGTGGAGCAGTAGCAGAAATAGGTGTAGGGCAAAGGGCCTGGGCAGGCAGGCACTGGCAGATGATATGCACATGCAGCCCCTTGGAGTAAGATTGAATTTTCCCAAATTTTACACAAATAAAAAAAAAATAATCTGTCAGAGTAAGGACGGTGAAAGAGGAGGAGCAGCAGTCGAAATACATTCCTTGTCTATTACTTTTGGGGCTTAATGCACCAAGCAAAGTCCTGTGTTCAACAGGGGCTGTATAAATCTTGTCTATCCTCCAGACCCTCGTTATTCATAAAAGTACTGCAATTTGTGCATCTTCTAATTTAAGTTACTTGTAATTCTGTTTCAGTTATCTGTAAGTATTGATTTGTAGCAAACTCAAACGCATAAGGATCATTTGCAAACCAGTGTGGTTTGATAAATACCAGCTAGTGTAAGATACGGATTGCAGCAATTATTAGGTTATGAAATCTGAGGTCCACTAGTGCTTAATATTAACCATGTATTTAAGTGCCCCATAGTGAACATACATCATGGGTTTTAAAACATGCTCCTCGCAGGTGGGACAGAGGTTTTTTATTATTCTAAACATTCTTTCTGGGCTCTCAACTTTATCATAGATAACCAGGGCTATGAACACAGTAAGGGAATGTAAACATGCATGGGATAGGCATATGGCTATCTCACATCTAAAGAACCGGGGCTAGGCATCAACATTGCTCATGGAGGACATTTATGGGAGTCTGTGGTGGACAATTTAATGATCTTCACAGTCCTTCATGATCCTTGCCACAGACGGTGTCCTTCTACGGATATTTGGCCTATCCCTGGTGAGCCCAATGGCTGATTATGGTTCGGATGGGCAGAACGGCACTTATTTCCAGTCAAATTATATAGTTCTAAAATGAATGCCCAAGGGCCTTCCTTGTACCAAGCAGCTCTAGGTCTCATAAAAGACCTCAGAAAAAAATAATTTGAACAAATTAAGTACGTTTGGTGCTGCTATGTGTTCCATTATTGAGCCACACGGTGCTTTATTTGGGGACTTTGTTAAGGAATAATTCTATATTATTGTTATGATTTACTTTATATGGCACCCTCATATTCTGCAGCGCTGGACAACTGGTAGAGGACAATGCGCTTTTAACATACAGAAGCAAAAGATGAGGAGGCCCTACTCAAATGAGTTTACAATCTACAATTGAGTGTCCTCTTTTTCACAGATGCACCTAGCAATCTTTGCATTATTGTCTCGAGCAGCGTCCCATGACTAATTCCTCTGAGATTATTCCATACATTGTTAACCTGCTAACTCTGTACCTAATGCATTGGGTGACTAGTTTCGCCATGCCCTTTTAATGTTATGTAGCGTAAGCAGCGCTGCGTACATTAATAAAATATATTAATAATAATATTTAGAACGTTCTCCCCAGAATTGTCTTTTATGTAATGAGCCACTGTTTCCGTTAATCTATAGTAGTCTATTATCAATAACGCGTACTGAGAGCTCGGTGACACACTGTATACAGCGCCCGCGTTACCAAGCATCAACCAAACCCGCCAAAGGCCAGCCCGTCACTGCGCATGCGCTTCGCATCGGCTGCTGGGAGGAGTCCAGGGTTCGCTGTGGGCTGAGTCGTGCTGTAGTCATCAGCTGGTGACAGCAGAGACAGCCTCAGTAATCAGGGAGCGGCTTCCTGGCGTCTCTTCGTACCGGCGCGACATTATTGTTGCCAGCGATACCGGTTCCGGGTACACGCCTCAACCGGGCTGCATGATGACCCCCGGAAAGCGCCTGCATCTATTGCCTCTGTGCCTACTGACTGCGCTATTTCTGCCTCAGGTGAGTGTGAGCGGCTGTCACATCTCGTAGTACATCTCATTCAGTCAATAAAGTACCTTTCACTGGTGATATGCTTTACTGCATTCCTATTCATCACACACACCATTGTACTGCAACTGATCTGTTTTTAATTACTGTAAGTCTCTTTTCCGTTTGCCAGCCGTGGGCTGTGCCCTCATGGTTGGTACTGCTGGGGTTAAAATGCAGCATGGGTTTAAAGAAAGCGGAAATGGGCGTTTGTGTAGTTGGTGATGAATTGGTGGCTGTGACAGTATTATTATTGAATGGGCATGTGTGGGTCAAGCCTTAAGTGGCTTGATATGAATTACATATATATATATGTGTTTGTGTCACCCAGGGGCCACTTGTTCCATCTGCTACATCCAGTGCATGTCTGTTGTGTCAGCGCTTGGGATTTTTGCGCTTGGAGAACTACTAGAATATTTTGTGTTTCCTCATAGTTTAAATATCTTAAATGAGATGGCCTGCTGTTAAGGCCTCCTTACATCTTGTTTCTGTAAGTGGACTTATGTTATTTACTACTTATATATCTACTACTATATATAAAATAATAATAAAAAGACACAGAGCCCAGTGTTGCTAAAAGGCAGCCCTAAAGGTCAAAAATCTATACTATGGGTTATCAGAGAAATAGTATTCAGACTTGATGTTTATGAATAGAGAGTTCATGCGCGTGTATACAGCGTTCATGGCTACTATTGAGCAGCGTTGGGCTTTCGGATGGACGGGTGCCGGCTAGTGACAGGAAACCCTTATTGTTCTTCCTCCCCCTGTGTGGAAAGAGTTGTATGTGCGGGATCGACAGCAACGTTCCAGATTTACAACTGAACGAAACTCACTGTACAGAGCAGCGGAATATGATGGCGCTATATAAAACGATAAACGATTGTGTAACTCATGGTTATGGGTCATGTTTCATTATTTCAACTCGCCTAAAAAAAAAAAAAAGTGTCAGGGGAGTTGTAACCTTCTTGAGGTCACTATAGATGAGTGAGCGCCTTAGTAAAGAGCTTGACTCCCCTGGTAACTTATTGAGAAGTCTTCTTCAAGATCTGCTTACGCGTTGGACTATACATTATACAGGGCCAGCTCAGCTCTTGTCAGTGTTGGCTGTTCACAATGAATAGGGATGTGAGGAAGTTGGTGTTTTAGTGAATAAACCCCCTTAAACAGCATGCCGAGAGAAGGCAGATTTTGAATTGTGCATAGTTAACTTTAGGGACCATCTTTGGAACCATGATTAACTGATCTCCAAACTCACAGTTTAGTGGAAATTCACTAAACGCCCGCAAAGAGCTGCAGGTAGTAATGTCAAGATAGGTGTGTGTCAGTTTTGGACATGTCTACGCAAAAGTTTAATACTTTGTGTATGTACTAAACTAAACATGCAATGGTTAGGCAGTAAAGCTGTCCTGAATCTAAGACAAGACCAAGGACTGATTAAGGTCTGTGTCTTTACACCAGGAGGATTGGGCCGAATGTTCTTACGTGCCATCAAATTCTGTGTGTAAGGGGCAGTAATAATAATATTAATATATAATAATATATATTTTTATATAATAATAAACAGCGTGTCTTTTAAACATTCAACTTCAGTTTGTTAGTCGGGAGAATCGGATATGTTTTAATGTAGTTATTGCTGTATGGGTATATGGGTATAATACAGTTTGTGGCTCCAAGAGAACACACATACGGTTTTCTAAAGTGACCTTATGTTCCATGAATATACTAAAAGCTTTTGCAAAATACCAAGGACAACGTCCTTGGACGTTAAATACGTTTTAAAATCGTTTTGTAGCTGCTATAGTTGTTTAACTTTTGCGTACTCCGTTCTCAGGTTTGTGTGCTATCTCTGCAGTAAGCTGGTAAATGCCTAGTCTGCATTGTATGTGATTCACAGGCTTGTAGCAAGTGGATCTGTTACCCCAGCTGACAGTCATGTGCCCAGAAGTCACTGCTGACTACTATTTATTTGGCAATCAATGCAGCAGTGTTTGTGCACAGTCACCCCTTTCTCCTTGTCCATGTACAGAATGATGGTGCAATCCGTGCTGTCCACGAGGTCATGATCTAAAGTTAGGGGGTCAGACACTTAAAGTGAAATATTTTACTACTCATATAGAGCTTCATCATGATTCCCCCTGTTGTTACTGCAAAGCCTTGATATCGAAGCATTCATCAACACCGGAACAATAGGCCAGGCATACCTCGGAACTTCTTAGCTCCGGCTAAAATAAGAAAATATTGTAGAATGTAAGGGGGCATTTTACGCTCTTATAAAATATCATTACGCTACTTATTGCCCTACAACTTGCAAAAAAAAACAAAAATCCAGAAACATTTGGTATTTCTAAACTCAGCATAAATATTATCTTTTATTTATATCGCGCCAACAATTTTTGCATCGCTTCTTACAATACCTGTATTCAAGGAGTATGATAAGACTAGAATTGACAGACCGATACATTAGTTGGAGAGAGCCCGGCTCGCAAGCTGACAATCTTTAGGGAATGAGGTGACAAACATAAGGAACTGAGAAAGGGTTAGAAGTAGTGTGCCAAGTGACAAGGAAGTTCTAGCAGCTAAAATAGAATGCTTCTCTGGAGAAGTGAGTTTTGAGATGTTTCTTGAGATGTAGGGAAGGAGGGTGGAAGGTTCTGTGGAAGTAGGTTCCAGAGATATGGTGCAGCCCAAGTGGACTCTTGTAGCTGGGAAAAGGAAGAGGTGATAAGTGATATTAGAATATATTTAGCAGGTTTCTTTTCATTAGCTTTTCTTGATAAGTAGGAGGTTTTTCAATTACAAGTCTGAATTTTAACATTGAGGGTTTTTTTACCAAATAGGAAGGAAAATTACAGACTAGATGGGTCAAAATAACTAATCTGCAATCCAATTTTGTATTTCTCGATTCATCCGGTTTCTTGGAACTGTATCCAATTATCATCCTCCCCGTGTGAGAGGTACCTGATGCAGGTGGCTAGCAGTGGATGCAGTATTTAAATGTAAAGGGTGTCCATAAATGTCACTCTTACTTTACGATATCACTGGGATTCCTCATGATTCCAAAAACCTATAAATTAATCCGACTGCATCCATATCATGAATGTAAAAAAAGGAGCTCCCAAAGAGCTAAAAGATAATTGAGACTTTATGGTATGCTAGTCTTTGCCTTCTCTTGCCTGGTGGAAATCACAAACTGAAGAATCTTGGACGGTCAAAGGCATAAGAAATATCTGTTCAAACTGGAAATAGCAAGGAATATATCGTATTTGCTCGATTATACGACGACCCCCCAAAATCTGTATATTAATTTAGGAAAAAAAGAAAAAGCCTGAATATAAGACGACCCTATAGGAAAAAAGCTTTACCAGTAAATGTTAATTCATGTAAACTATTTTTTTTTAACAAACCCTATGATTGAGAAAAATGTTTTGTTTTTAATTCCTTTTACTTTCCAACCTGCCCCCAGTTATACACATCTACCCCCAGGCTTGTCACTCTGTCCCATAAATGCCTTAAACCGTCTAAATGCCACTCTGCCTCCAGACATGCCTTATACCCCTATATGCCACTCTGGCATTTAGGTGGTTAAAAGGCATATTATGGGGCAGAATGGCATATAGGGAGGTATTAGGCATTTTAGGAGGCAGAGTGGAGTATAGAGGGTTAAAAGGCATTTCTGGAGACAGTGGCATTAAGGGGGTTAAAAGGCATTTCATCGAGCACTCTGCCTACAGAAATGCCTTATGCCCCCCATTTAATCACCCCACCCCCCCCGAATAAAGAACTTACCGGTGCTTCTCACTCACAGTGTGTTGTCCGGGCAGCGTGTAGACCGAAGGAGGTGCGGCTAGCAGCGGGGGTTGTTTGCGTCCATCGCGCAGACCTTCCCCGACTGCCGGAGATAATTCCCCGGTGAGGGGAGCGCAGATCTCTGACAGCCAGGGAAGGTCTGTGCGATGGACACAGACAACCGCTGCTGCTAACCGCACCTCCTTCCGGCAGCAGTGGAAGTTGTCTACATGAATCGCGTAGAGCTCTACACGCTGCCCCGGCTGCACACCGGGGTATCAGAAGCACCGGTAATTTGAGTGGAGGGGGGACAGGAGGGTCCAGGTCCCCTGCAGCGTTGCAGGGGATTTGGATCTTAGTCTCATAGTCAGACCTATTTGACGTCTGATTATAAGACGACCCCGATTATAAGACGAGGGGTGTTTTTCAGAGCATTTGCTCTGGGGAAAAAAACCTTGTCTTATAATCGAGCAAATACGGTAACATCTACGTAAACTTTAAAAGAAAAAAGGTCGCCAATTTAATAGTTTTCATACAAATGACCAACTATTAGGCAGTGAAGCATTTAGAGGATCAGCTTCGCTGGATCATTTTGAAGGTTGTCGCCCTACCCTCAAGGCTCTTCATCCAGCCTAAATCAATAACCTTGATTATGTTTTTGAGCTATGTCATTTACATTCCATCTGCAAGATAATTGAGTTTGTTTAAACTGCGTCATGAACTAAAAAGTATTAAGGTTGCTCTTGATCACTAACTGTGACCAGAATGTCTCTGGCTCGGCCTTTTCTTTTTGTGTTCAAGGTTCCATGAAAGAACACTAGGTAGACTTCAGTAAGCCACTCATATAAGTGTTTTTAGACTGTTACACATTGCATATCTGCTGTGAATTACCATCTAAACCTCTGTTCTTCTTGTGTCGCATGTAACTTGGGCCCAAAGATAACTTACACACTTGGCATTTGAGTGCTAATACTAGACTGGTATTACATGGTATTTTAAGGTCACAGCCTCTTTTGAAATCCCATCTGATTGGAAATAACATAATGTACATGCACTAATCTCATATACTGAATTGTCTTCATGTTGATTAATATGCTCCAGTATTTGCTACTCTACCTTTAACTCCTTCCGCCCCACCCTTCAGTCTGCACTGCTGGACTCCTCTCAGCAGTGGGGAAATGTGTAGTCATCTGAAACCCCTTGGTTAATGCAATGCTCTTCACCGCCAAACCTTATGCATTAAGAGCCTTGATCACTAGTATTTTGGCTGACATTTATATCACATTTGACTAATTTAAATGAAATATCTAATCTAGCAAGAAAACCCTTCCCTCTGCTTCTACCTTCTGTCCTATGAATACAGTATAAGCATGTTCTTTTTAAGATGCACTTTTCACTCATCTTTTACTACCCTATGGTGTTTGTTGAAAGACTCCGAGGACCATGTATAGTCTACTGACCAGGATCTGGATACAAATAATTTACCTTACTGAAAAACTGCTTCCAAAGCCGCCATCCCACGCTCCAATTCTTGCCATGCCACATTCAATTAACATTTAGCAATGCTCTATTTTCCCTTTAACAAAGAAAATATTGTATGCCATGAATGCATGCTTGTGCAACACAATATCTGCATTGCAAACTCAAACATTTTGCAAAGCACATTTATTTGTCTTTTTAGAAGAGGTGTTTTTATAATACCCTCTGAAATAAGAAGTGGAAGTGAGTAGAATCAGTGAATTGTCACATAAAAGCAATTTGTAACATTAGTGAAAAGTGAATGTATGTCAACAAACCAGACTGCCTCCTTGGGCATCCTAGTTAAATACCAGTAATTCAACTAAACTGTTAGCTCTGTGGGTCAAAAAACGACTGTTCGTTGTATGCGCTATGTCTATATGATGGTGATATAAGGTTAAAGGTATCCATATTAGCCCTGAACAAATAAAATGTACATAAAAATATGGATTATTTGTGTGCAGCTCTGTCGACGCGTTCACCAGAACTCATCTCCTTTATGTCAAAAAAGCCGGTAAAGCAGCCCCCCTAATGAATTCCTCGAAGCAATTCCAAGCAGGATTAAAAAGTTAAATGACGCTCCAAGTGCGTATTAAGAGTTTCCCTTTAATAGTCTACAGTATTGTAATATTTGCCTTCCAAATCATGCTACCCTATGCTGCTGTTGCCCTTGGCTAGTACTGGAGCCACTGACCCAACTCGGTTGAGTAGTTGAGAGGTGCTCCGGGAGGCCGAATTTATTCTGTAAAAGAGAAGCAAGAGCACCAGCCATAGGATTTGCATTGATGCAGCTAATTAAATTCATTATATAATTAAAGATCCCTTTCTGTCAGACTATCCAGCTTTTACGATCTGTGTTAAGAGATCTTGGCCTTCTTTTTGTTTGTTGGTATTATACTGAAGTCTTGATCATATACAGTGGATATAAAAAGTCTACACACCCCTGTTAAAGAATGAGACAAAGATAAATCATCTCAGAATTTCTTCCACCTTTAATGTGACCTGTAACATGAACAATTCAATTTTAAAACAAGCTAAAATCTTTGAGGGGGGCCTCACAATAACCTCACTGTATATACAGACAGCTGTATTCCTGCTGTTCATAAACATTGATAATATGCGTATTTCCTTACTCGGCCCTTATTTGGAAATCCTTGCATGTGATGTGGCCTATAATAGAGAATATTGCCCCTTTCAGGCTGGTTGGCCACCTGTTCACAAAGTGGATAATGACCTACAGAAGATAGGCATGTTCGTTAAATATGTGTGTTATTGTTAGTGCTCCTTTGAACTTTTGTTAGCCAATATTAGCCAAATAAAGTCTGTTGGCAAATGATATTATAAAGCTAACCCCCACCATCTTCATTTTCATGCTAGAGGGCCGAGCAATGTACATGGGGCATCCAGAGGGCTAATCATTTAAATTTTTTAACCAATGCAATATGCTTACACCAGGAAAAAGTTTTATTGTAAAGACAAATGATTTGCATTTGGAATATAAGACTTTATTGGTACATTATTATATCCCAAATGAAATGTTTATTTGCAATGTGTGGATACTTCCCAGACACTCGTACTTTGAAAGTATCTGTGCAACCATCGGCTGTAGCTATGTTTCATTAATTTTTGTATTTTTGCCTGGTATTTCTGGCACACACACGGTTTTATAAGACTTTGAGAGTCTGCTAAACATATATAAATTTCACAGGGCCTGAAATTCAATATATGATAATAGGGGAAGCATCCCTCATTGGGTTTTCAAATGGCGAGCGGTCAACTTGACCACCCTAACCCAAGCTGACTAACTCAACACACTGACTAGGATCAGCCAAACAGACGCAAACTCCAACATACACTGAAACACACGTGTGTGTACATGGCATACCCTGTCTCGTGACTACACCCACTGACAGCCAAACTGGCATACATTCACACGTGCACACCGCTTTCAGTCAAAATAACACATACCGTTTTCTCAAACAACACACTAGAGCGACAGTTCATTTAAAGTAATGTTTCTAGAATGTTGTGGGTTTTCATATTTTGTACCCATTGCTCATATTCTGATCATAGTAATTAAGGTTTAAAAAAGGACCCAAGTCCATCAAGTTCTTTTTAATCCAAAAGAAGCCAAAAAAACCTTAATTACACTATTTTAGGTTTTTGACTCTTGGGGGGAAAAACTTCAAAAGACAATCTCCTTGGATCAAAAAGCCCTAAAATTATTATTGTTCAATCGGATTGTCAAACATGGGAACTGTAATTGTGAAGACTGCCTGTCCGATTTTTATTCCATCCGCTGCTTCCACGCTGATACATTTGAGGTCTTCAGAACTTGCTGTGATCTGTAACTCGCTGACCTTTTGTCATCTCAATGAAATCATATTTAGATAAACCAAAGTCTATTCTTTGTGTAGACGGGGAGGGGTAAATCATGAACCGCGTTTTATTGCAGGGAGAATACAAACATTAAACTTATACATTTTAAAGGGGGGGTTTTTGTTGGCAATGTATGCGTCTGGTTGTCTAGACATACGGGAGATAGGGACTTTAATACTTGTGAATAATCATTTTTTGTGTGTTATTGTATATTATTAATTTATGTAGTGAAGTCACGCTCTGCAGCTGTACAATAGGTAAAAAGGACAATAACCAGTAGCACAACGCATACAATTCTGTACTTAAAAGAAGCAGGCTTCTGATCATGAAGGATGCATTGCCTGATTTGGTTTAATGGTCCTTTTGTAACCAGTGCAGATTATATGAAAATGCATGAGTGTTTATTAATGGCACCTTTGTGTAATGGGTTTCTGTTTTGACCGGTTAAAGTGATATCTGTCTGCTCGGTCTGTTTACCGTGATAAAGACCGTGCTTATTGCGACAACACATTCCTTAACATTTATGCGAGTAAACCAACAAATCCTTTGCAGATAACACGTAGGTAAATATTAACTGAATTTTTGCTTGGCACAGGTTTCCCCATTTAGCCCCATAAGGATTGATTAATGTTTCTCTGGCGTGTAATCTGTTGCTTTCCCCTGCATTTTATTACAGTTTATTGCATTAAATTAACACCGTATTTATACACTACAATTAATATATATTATCTTTTACTTGTATAGCGCCAACAATTTACACAGCGCTTCTTACAATGCATATATTCAAAGAGTATGATAAGACTAGAATTGACAGACCGATACATTAGGGGGAGAGAGCGCGGCTCGCAAGCTGACAATCTGGAGGGAATGGGGTGAAAAACATAAGGAACTGAGAAAGGGTGAGAGATAGTGTGCTGGTTGTATCAGTGACAAGGAAGTTCTAGCAGCTAAGATGGTGCAGGGTTTTGAGAAGTTTCTTGAATGTTGGGAGGGAGGGTGAATGGTGAAGGTTCGGTGGAAGTAGGTTACAGAGATATGGGGCAGCCTGAGTGAAATCTTGTAGACAGGAAAAGGAAGAGGTGATAAATAAGGAGCAGAGCCTTAGCCCATGGGAAGAACATAAGGATCGAATTGGGAATTATTTTTATTTTATTTATTTTGATTTTTTAAATGAGGGCAGAAATGTGTGGAGTGTTATGGAGGGCCTTATATGTTAGTACAAGGATATAAAATTTAATTCTTAAGGTAATAGGGAGCTAGTGGAGGATTTCACAGAGAGGAGATGCAGAAGAGGAGCGCCGTGCAAGGAATATAAGCCTAGAAGCAGCATTTAGGACAGACTGCAGAGGAGAGAGTCGAGACAGTGGAATGCCAACCAAAAGAGTGTTGCAGTAGTCAAGACGGGAAATGATAAGGGAATTAACTTAGCCATCTTTTATCTTTTATTTTCTGCTCTGAAGATGTGCGTGATGCTTCTCAATCCTCTTTACGTTAAGTTGTTTGAATTGGAGTAGAATCTTAAAGAATCGGATTAGTAGTGAATGCTTGTATGTATGTGTGCATGCAATATTTAATGACTTTTAATCTGCTCCTTTTGTTGTGAAGGTATCTTCTCAGCACTGTGTATGGTATGGGGAATGCGGCATAGCCAAAGGGGACAAACGGTACAACTGTGCATATTCTGGGCCCCCTATACCTCTTCCACCAGATGGTCATGAGCTGCTCCAGGTAAGCTTGTTTCTCTGTCTTTTAGTGGTAAAGCATTGTTCGGAAACTAGGCTTTATCTTAACTGGTATTAGCTGATGCTTTGGGGCCAAGTAGTTACATTGAAATGGACATCAGGAGCCGGATAGATTTAGACACAATGAGACATATTTTTAAAAAGCATGTTTTGGAACACTCCACTGAACTCTATGGTGATTGCTCCATAATTATAGTTATTTCATGAGAATTGTATTTATATTTCTTAAAAATAGAATAATCTATGGATTGTATCATTTAAATTCATCTCTTGGTCCTTTGATTTTGTGCGCTTCTTTTTAGTTTCGGTCTCAGAGCAGGCATCTACCCTAAATGTGTTTTATTTGAGTCCTTGTCTCTTCCTATGCTCTTGGGGTATACAGGTTACTTGTTATTAAATACTGCCCAATGTCAAATTTATACAATAAAATCTGAGTTTTTTTAACAAAAAAAAAAAACTATTAATCTGTTTACATTGTCTTTCCTGATTCAGATTTAGTGACCACACTCATCCCACCAAGGACGCTAGAATTATTAAGCTCTACTCTACCCCTCGTTTTAAATGGTTATCCCAAATATTACTGCAATAAACAATTTATTAAAAGAGCAATAAATTAGAATGTTCTCTTACAGCAACTGTGCCCGTCCCTTTACTATGGCAATGTCAGTGTTTGCTGCGATGTTCAACAACTCAACACTCTAAACAACAACTTGCAACTTCCTTTGCAGTTCCTCTCCAGGTAGGTCACTGGTTTGGGATTCGTTGTGCATTGTTACACCGAAGCTGGATTTTAACACCAAATACATTACAATTGTGATATTATGACTTGGGAAATGGAATGAGTGATCTTGATTACACCTCCAGTGCTGGTTTTACGGCCTCTTTATGATCTATAGAAATACTGTGAATTAACAGGCCAGTGTTTATCAAATTGATTGAAAAAGTGTTTCATAAAACTTCCTGTGAAATCATTGCTGTTTTTATGTCATTTAAGAGAAATAGGCACCTATCCTAGAACATTTATTCTACCTACAGTCCAAGGACTAATTTACTAACTGCGTGTAATATGGTGATAAATTACCTTTTTAACCTTTGTATTAAAATGTATATTTTATTTTTTATAGAGGACCAAATGTTTGCTATGTTAAGGAAGAAAAAAAAGACCATTTAGCCACAGCTATCTAAAATCTAAACAAGGATGTGGTGAAAATGGAGAATTAAAAACTTGATTTTCTTTGCTCTTGATTAAACCCGAGGCTTTCATTTATTAGCAATAGTTACTAATTTTGTTTAAAAGCTTCAAGCTTAAATCTACATTGATCAAAAATACCTGTCACTTTAATATATGTTTTTCTTGCCTCTGGCACTTGAAAGGTGGTTGTTGTGATGTTTGTGTGAACATGCAGTGATAGTTAATCACTACTTGAGTCAGTGTTGTATATCTAATAGCTGTCATTAAAGTGTCTCACTGTTTCTACTGCTTCTTGAAACTGAGATAAAGGAACTTTATGTTTGACCTTAAATACACCCATGAAGTAATGTAATGGGAAGTAAAAGCAAGCTTTGCATGGGTACACACACACGCACACACACACACGCGCTCTTTCCTTCCAGTAGTAGGCGACTCCATTGAAGCATAAAACCGCATCTGCCATGCTAGCATTATACATTCGGGGGAGGTAGCGTTGATCCTTTTGTGGTGGCTGCTCCTCTCTTTACAATAACCGACTGTAAGCTGGCAGAGGGGTCTCTCACAGCATGCCAGGGATAAAGGGTACACAGCACGAAGGGGCATTGGAAATTTCCTGTATACCTATAATGCAGAGCGAGCACCCCCTCCATAGTCTCCTGAGAAGACCCTTTGCAGTTTTCACAAGGTCCTAGAGAAGGCACGTCCTTCACAACCCCCTCAGCCCATGAGCAAAGTCCAATTGTTTTTGTTTGCTTAAAGATGCTGTTCCAACTACTTTGCAACATTAGATAAACTTTCTTAGTACTGTTCAATGCTTAAACCCTACTCTCATCCAATACCATAGAAACCGAAGAAGCGTCGTAAAAATGTATATAGATTAAAGGAAAAAAAATCTGATCTTTTATATACTGATATTTAACCCAAAGCAGCTCTGTTGGAAGCAAGTGGAACATCAGCTTTAATCATTTAGCTTGATGGTACTCTTGCTGTCAGGACCGTCACACCCTGCTAATTGGTGTCAATTTAAAATGAGTCTCATACTAATACTAATACTAATCTCATACTGTACCAACCTGTACAGGATTAGTGTTTTGTCCTTAACAAATAATGTATGTGAAAAATCCTGCTTTACAACTTGAGCTGGGCTGTATTTCAAGGATAGTATTTTGAGTAAGAAATATAAATATTGCTTTTTATGTATAATTTAATTTTTTTTTTTTGTTAACCCAGATGTCCTTCCTGTTTTTATAACCTAATGACCTTGTTTTGTGAGCTGACATGTAGTCCTCGGCAGTCAGAGTTTCTGAACGTTACACAAACCATAAATTACACCAACCCTGAACCAGAAAAATCAAATGAAAGTATCATAGCCATGGAGTATTATGTTGGGCAGCACTTTGCAGGAGGTGAGTAGCTTGGTATTTCTGTAGGAAGGACATCCTACACTGTACAGCGTGACACAGAGTGCTTTCTTGTCCTCAATAATATGCTTCAAATATGTAATTTCTTGATTTGGAGGAGTAAGTCTGTAAACCTTCCTTTATATGATCAGTAGACACTTAAAAATACAGAGCTACATATTTTTTATTTTATTATTATTAAATGTCTACTGTCATTATTGCACGTTTCTTTTTGCTCCCATATGTAACATTTTAGCTGGTGCCTACAAGTGGTCTAAGATGTAAATTAAACTTGGCTTTGAGTACAGCAACACTGAGTACAGTTTTTTTTGTATTTTTTATTTGATTAGCATTTTGAGTTCTCTTGGAAGCAAAGTGCTTTTGGAGCACCTTTTTAATATCTCGCACTTGACATTTTTTCCGTTGCCTCTCCTTGTTTAGCCATGTTCAATGCCTGCCAGGATGTGGAGGCTCCTTCGAGCAATGTCAAAGCTTTGAGTTTGATGTGTGGCAGGGATGCTAAGGACTGCAATGCAACTAACTGGATCGAGTACATGTTTAATGAGGATAACGGTCAAATTCCCTTCACTATCACCCCTATCTTCTCAGGTAGGTTGAAGCAGATACAGAGCAGTGGCCGTTGCTAATTTGTACTTAAGATAAGTTCCCACTGAAAACAGCCTGTAGCAGCGGTTGTGTCAATGACATGAGACATATACACATCCTTACACTAGCTGACGGCGTGGTACAGAGCAGGCCCTTTCTAATGCAGATTTTAACAATAACCTCAATAACTCTAATGTGGATCCAGCAAAGTCTTGGTGAGTTTCCTTGAGGCATCTATTATGTTGATGCACTCAACCAGGCCTGCACTGGTGGCCATAATAAGCAACTTGATGATCACTTGACGACGTAAATCTTGTACAGGAACAACCATTTCTGACTGAATGTATGCATTTGCGCTGTTAAAGGGAGAATTTGCTGTCAAACCATAGGAACAAATCTGTTATACCTGTGTCCTAACCCAAGACTTCTACTGTCCTGTAGAATATAAGGAATCCTTCTGGAGAAAAGGCTCAATGTTCTTATTGGGATTGATTGTGTTTATATTCACATTCTAGATGTGCCCTTTCATCAAATGATTCCAATGAACAATGCCACCAAGGGATGCGATGAGGCTGTGGATGAAGATGGGGCTCCTTGCAGTTGTCAGGACTGCACTCTTGTGTGTGGGAACACACCCCAGCCTCCTCCACCCCCTGCGCCCTGGCTTATTTTTGGTTTGGATGCAATGGTTGTCATCATGTGGATAACGTATGTTGTATTCTTGCTCCTCTTTTCTGCGGTTGTCATTTCCTCCTGGTGTTACAGGTATGTCCACGGCAAGATTTCCATTTCACCGCTAGCTTTAAATGTGGCGTATGTTTTCAGAGATGTAACTTGTATTCATTAACATTCACTAATGTTTATATTAACTGAAATCTACCAACTCTCATGATTACAATGTAGATTAGAACGCTGGACACTCAATAGTATTCCAAATACAGGGAAGTCCTTCTACTAAAACAACACAGGCTTAAAGCTTTTAAGGCGTGTTTTTTTTTTTTTTTTGCATTACCATTGAACTTGTTCCATAACAATGATTAAATGTCATTATGATCTTTTAGCATCATTTATGTTTAAGCTATTTTTTAACCTGTTTGCTTGTGATCTCTGGCTAATAAATATTTGTCTTATTCATAATTGCAGAAAAAAGAAAATCATATCTGAGTATGCCCCAATTGATAGTAGTTTGGCATATTCTGTAAACTCTACACCTATAGCAGGTATGCTTTCTGTTAACGAATATATGATCAGTTGTAGAAGGCTAAAGATGAAATGTCATTTTTCCAATTGCACTTTGTACCGGGCTAAAGACACAGAAGCGTCTTCATTTACTTCATCTGAAATGCAAAAAGGCAAATAGGCCCTAGCTATATATCTTCTATATATCATTTTACAGATATGGACGGCAGATAAGGACTATTCGCTCCATGTAGTCTGTGGTTGTTATATTAGCTATTTATAAATTTATGAATGATATGGTGCTAGTGTGCTGTCCTAAAGCAGTGTTTCCGAACTTTTTTATGCGGATGCCTACATACCATTCCGAGTCATAGGTTGGTTCGAATAAACAGTGTGCGGTGAAGGGACCTTTTTGTTTTTTTTCATAGTTATGTGAAACACAGGCTACAGCTGGTCAGCAGAGTCATATACATTACATTGATAGCAACTGTTTATTCTGTAATGTGCCATATATTGCAGTTCTCTTAGCTGTTGGGTGAATATGTGGCACCATTACCAATACAGCTGCAAGCAGGTCTTCAACAAGCCGTGTAAATGTTCACTTTATAGTTATGTTCTGTTTGTTCGTGCTAAGCACTTTCTCAGTTCAGTTTGGATATTGTCTGGTCAAAATAAGCCATGAATTGTCATGTCCTCTTTTGTCTGATGTAGGAACGCCATCCTGCTGTGAAACATGCGGAGAAAGACTGGAGAATTGCCTGAGAGTGGCCTTCACAAAATGGGGTTCATTCTGTGTCCGAAACCCATTTATTGTTATTTTCTTCTCTGTGGTTGCAATTGCCGCCTGCTGTTCTGGGCTCAGATTTGCAAAGCTCACTACAGACCCTGTGGAGCTCTGGTCTGATCCACACAGCGTAGCTCGCAAAGAGAAGGATTACTTTGACACACACTTTGGACCTTTCTTCCGTACTGAGCAGCTCATCATCACTGCCCCCAACAGCCATGGAGAGATCTACTCACCATATCCATCAGGAAGTGATGTTCCCTTTGGTCCACCTCTAGTTTTAGACATTTTACTCCAGGTAATCAAGTTGTGGTCATTGTATTACGCTTACTCTTTGTAGGGAAAAAAATGAGGAGCAATGTCTTGTTTGCTGCCTAGAGTTTTGGCACAAGTTTACTTGATATTTACGTTCTTTGATTTAATACAGAAACCTCTCTAACACATAATGACGAAACAATGCAAACATTTGTAATTGCTGTTGTAATCCTTATTTGAAAATGCTGGAACATCGACGAAAGTTTATGATGTTCCGTTTGCTCTCGAATGAAGACTAATGACTTTCTGTTGCCATTCATCAGGTCCTGGAACTCCAAAATGCCATTGAAAATATAACCGCTGCATACAATAACGAAACTATAATGCTGAAGGACATCTGTATGGCACCATTGGCTCCATATAATAACAACTGCACCATTCTCAGTGTGCTGAATTATTTCCAGAACAGTTACTCAGTCTTGAATCATGTTGAGAGAGACGAGTTCTTTGTGATTGCAGATTATCATACTCATTTCCTATACTGTGTGCAGTAAGTTGTCTCCTACTTTTTTTTGTGTGGGTGCAAAATTGCATCTGTTTTCTTCTCAGTTGTCCAAAAATGAAATCATGTTGTTTAAATGTTACGGCACAGTATGTGATGGTAAAGCTGTACACGATTGTTTTCCCCGCAGAGTCTGAAGGGTGAAACTGACAAGTCAGATGTATGCTGCCCCTTACTTGGCCATGCGTAACTCGTTCAGGATCTCGGGCCTTGTCACTAAGGCTTTTACATTATTGTTTCATCCTACTGCTCCATTATATGTTGTAGGATGTTAGAAGCCTCATCATAGTGATATAACTATATCAGGGAAACAATTTGATTATTTATAGATCCAAATGTAGCTTCTATGTAAGTTCAGCACCTATTAAAATGATGCATGTCTTAGAGGGAATTATTGCCATTTCATTTTCTAGGTCCCCAGCATCTTTGAATGACACAACAGCTCTGCATGACCCCTGCTTAGGTACATTTGGAGGGCCCATCTTCCCATGGCTGGTACTTGGAGGCTATGATGGTGCGTAAAGAGTTCTAAATTCCAAACATTTGACTTTTGTTTTCCTCTTTTTTTATTATTATTATTATTTATTATTATTGTTCACTGTTTTTTGTTTTCTACCTTGTTTGTTTACCTAATTTATTGTGTTGGTACTTCACCACATACGTTTTCAGTGAGTCTTTAACAGTTACCCCCCCGTAGAGTAACCATTTAAGGGGCATCAATAGACCATTAGCTATCCATTACATAAGCTTTTTTTCCCTTAGTTTTTGTTTTGTTTTTTTACTATTCGATTAAACATTCTGTTCTTTGATTTGTAGGTGATAATTATAACAATGCAACAGCTCTTGTGATCACTTTCCCGGTGAACAACTTCCACAATGATTCAGAGAAAATAAAGAAAGCAATGGCCTGGGAACAGGAGTAAGTTTTGTGATGAACGATATATATATATATATATATAATATATATATATATATATATATATATATATATAGTGAATTATTGTATCTGAGTGGCATTCCCATTTCATTTCACTGCTTGAGCTAATTGCGCAAAAAATAATAAAATACAATTTGGTCCATATCTCTAGTTATTCTTCATTCCCAAAATCTGCATAATGTATATATTTTTCATATATATATATATATATATATATATATTTAATACCTAAAATATTACTACAGTGTTTCTGATCTGAAATATTTTGTGTCTCCAAGATTTATCAGTTTTGTGAAAAATTACAACAATTCAAATCTGAGCATTTCGTTCTCTGCGGAGAGGAGCATTGAAGATGAGATTATTCGTGAAAGCAGCAGTGATGTGTCTACTGTCCTGATAAGTTATGCTTTAATGTTTGTATACATCTCCTTGGCTTTGGGTAACATCAACATCAACCAATGCAGCAGGATTTTGGTATGCAGTATTTAATATTTGGTTTTCTTTCTGTGAATGTTGTGGGGGGGGGGTTGCCATTGGCATTTTTGTGAACCTCCATTTTTTTTTATTTTTTATTTTTACATTAAGTGACTTTTCCATTTTCTTACCCATCAGATTGACTCCAAGATTACCCTGGGTACGGCAGGCATTCTGATTGTGCTCAGCTCAGTAGTGTGCTCGCTTGGTATCTTCAGCTATATTGGAGTTCCGCTCACTCTAATCGTAATAGAGGTTATACCTTTTCTGGTCCTTGCGGTTGGTGTGGACAACATATATATCATTGTACAAACCCTGCAGGTATGCATTTTATAATGGTAGTGAGTTCATACAATTTTGTGCTGTGCCAAGATAGATTTCCACGTAAATCAACCCTCTTTTGCTTGGTACAACTACAGCTTTCATTCTTGGCTACCCAACTGGTACTCTCAGGAACAGGACCCTTGTCTTTTTTGTTTTGCCTGATCTGCAACATGTTTTTTTAATCAGGAAAGTAAGTCAAATAATGAAATGACTCTAGCGTCTATAGAAGACATTGACTTGATTTCAAGACTACAGCCTTTTTTGATGTTACTATTTCAGTTTACTTACACCTTTTTCTGGTCTTTTACAGAGAGATGAGCGTCTTCAAGGGGAAACTCTTGATCAGCAGATTGGCAGAGTCTTGGGTGAAGTTGCTCCAAGCATATTCCTGTCGGCTTTTTCCGAAACTGTTGCCTTCTTCTTAGGTAATGATTATGCAAAAATATTCCTATGGAAATATGACAAGTTTTGCTACATGTTTAACTTTTGTAATCAAATTATATAACTTCACTTCTGTACATGTTGCATGTGGAGGAAAATATGACGATACCTTGTTGTCATGTGAAATGCTAAGGCTTTTTATTATTATTATTTGACTACATAAAAAAAAGTTTTCTTTGATGCCTTTAATTTATCTGAGAGAAATTATTATTGCATTATCTCGAAGTAATATAAGGTGTTCTTGACCCTTCTCAGGCGGTTTATCCTCCATGCCAGCTGTCCGCACGTTCTCACTCTTCGCAGGGTTGGCAGTGCTCATGGACTTCCTACTTCAGATCTCCTGCTTTGTGAGCCTCCTTGGTTTGGACATTAGACGCCAAGAGGTGAATTGATCGGTTGGGAGTAAAATCCCCCAGGTCAAAACGTGTTTTCTTTTCACAACTTTTTACATGTTGGCAACAAATGGTATCATTCAATAGACGGCAAAATTCAGGAATTTACCAAACAATAAAGAAACCTTGTTCAACCATTTGCACTGTGTTAATAATAGTGTAATTGATTTCAACTACGTAGTGTTATTGATTGAGTTCAGTTTGTGTTTGTCTGTTAAATGCATCTCAGTAATGCAGTATTGAATACACATTTTTAAATACAGACACATATAAAAAGCTTAGAACTTTAGTATATATAAGTCATCAAGCGTAGTAGTTTGGATGCAAATTAAAAGAAAGTGATCAAGAATATGTTGAATGATTGAGAAGACCTACTTTGCATCTTGGGAGATTTAATGCTCCCGATTTATTGTGTGGGGTTTTTTTCTGATATATTTTTCTTTTAACATGTAGAAAAATCGCTTGGACATCCTCTGCTGTTTCCCAGGGTGTAACCAAAGCAGTGAGGCTGAGAAATCCCAGAGCTGGGTTTTTCTGTTCTTCAAAAAGTTGTTCTCCCCAGCGTTGATGAAGAACTGGGTGCGGCCCATAGTGGTATGTATTCATGTATTTCAGCCCATGTTCGCTTAATAAAGCTTATAAGTATCCTGTGTTTGTTTTCTAGATGCCAAAATGTTGATTGAAACCGGCTCTTAATCCCACGGTTTCTTCTATGTATAGCACCACAGAGTGCTGGATAAGAAATGCTGTTTCTTGTATTACTATTTCCTATCTGGGCTTATCCACTGAAGAAGGAGTTTCAATTTACTAAATTCATAATACATGATAAATGGCTTCTCCTCGGCAAGTAGTGTTGAGGATTCAGGTATTCATTATACAGGGCCAGACAAGCTTGCTGGGAGAACCCTGTATAGTGATGATTGTAATGATTGAAACCACAACTCTCTCTCTAACTCCTGCTTTAATGAATGCACCCCTCTCTCTACAGTTGATAACCAAGAGCGCGCATGTTTTATGTTGAGAGACTGCAGCTTGGTGTGTTGTGTCTATGAATAATGAGACCTGCCTTGAAATAAGTAGTATGTTCTTAAGAATATTATGTGCCGCCATACAATTAGCTGTGTGCCTGTCTTCCAGATATCCGTTTTCGTGGGCATCCTGTCCTTCAGTATTGCTGTGATGAATAAAGTGGAGATCGGTCTGGATCAGTCTTTGTCGATGCCTGATGTAAGTTAACTCGAACAATAAGATTTCAATAACAAAGTTCACGATAAATTACAGCATTCAGAATATGTAAAGAAAACATGTCAAATCACATTGCCGGTATCCTTTCTCCCAAGTGGCAAATAAGCAAAACAAAATACAGCCAAAGTGCGTTAAGTGAAAAATTAATTGTGTCCAGCACCACAAAATAACCCCTACCAAAAAAAGATAGGCTTAGGTAAAGTGTCACAAAAAAGGAATGTTATAGTAACAAAAGTATGTTAAAGGTGCAGTATAAGAGAAGAAAAGTCCTGTACAAAAATTCTGACTCCGGGCATACTGCATATCCCGTTGCTGAGAAATGCAAACTGCGGTTACTTGAAGAATACCTTTCTTTAAATACTGGCATGCATTTGGCTCTTAATGACGTGTTGGACGCCTTATAGACCCATCACAACCA
This sequence comes from Spea multiplicata, assembly GCA_009364415.1. NCBI lineage: Eukaryota > Metazoa > Chordata > Amphibia > Anura > Pelobatidae > Spea > Spea multiplicata. The sequence continues at coordinate 68,885 of VKOC01002024.1, read as the reverse complement.
TTTTAAACCGACCTTCATGTGAACATCTTCATGCCATCGCACTTAATGTGACCAACCCTGTATCTGTAAGGTATCGTGCGCTGATAGTCATTGCCGTCTCCAGTAGGAAAGCTCTTTTGAACCCGCGCATCTGTTTTATTCTTCAGGACTCGTATATGCTGCGTTATTTTGATTCTCTCAGTAAGTACCTGCACACTGGTCCTCCCGTGTATTTTGTGGTTGAAGAAGGACATGATTACACCACAAAAGAAGGCCAGGCCATGGTTTGCGGCGGCGCGGGATGTAATAACAATTCTCTGGTGCAGCAAGTTTACAATGCAGCACAATTGGCCAACTAGTGAGTATAATATCGCTTGGGCTGTGTTTAACATTGATTGACAAAAAGGAATTTCTGTATACAAACGTATCATGATGCAAAGCTTGAATCTTGATCACAATAGCAACAAAAATAGAATGGCCCGGTCTGCAGAAATATTCCATACTTTGCAATTCCGATATTCCTTACTAAACCCACCGTTTATACATAAAATCCAGTCAGCAAAAAACTTCATATAATAAGTGTAGCAGTTAAGCCATGCCTAACAATTTCTCATATTCACCTTTTCTCATGGATTCAGCACAAGGGTGGGCTATCCTCCATCCTCCTGGCTCGATGACTACTTCGACTGGGTGAAGCCTCAATCTACCTGTTGCCGCGTATATAACAGCACAGGACAGTTCTGCAACGCTTCAGGTAACTCCCACCAGCATATGGAAACCACATTTGTGTTGTACTGGATGCGTCTACACTAAATTTAATCATTTATACAACTGATAAGCTGTTCACTGTTGGAAGAATGCGAATATAAGACCGAACCATATGAATTACATATTTATTTTTATATACTATGACCTAATAGGGGATTTTTTTTTTTTAATTAAAGCGGTGCCCGTTAAGTATTTCAAATGTCAAAACGATAAGAATTTCCTGATTACTGAATATGCATAGTTTATTCTGCTCTAAATCTGGGTGATCGTATTGAATATGGAGCAGATCCCAGGAACCGTCTGGTGTGTGCGTGGTGATGGGTTCATGTTGGGATTGCCTTCCTAAACTAAATATATGTACAAAGCATTTATACGGATTTACTAGCAAAACATGTAAACTGTATGGTTTTTAGTAAATGAATTTAGTAGTGGTGTTGACCCTTTAATGCTTATTGGTGTGTTTATATTATCAGACACCTGGTGTTTAAACATCAGAAAATTATTAAAAAATCAGAAGGTTTTCCTGTTAGCGTCTGATGTGTGTTTTGTTTTTTCCCCCAGTTGTTGATCCACAGTGCATGCGTTGCCGTCCTTATACGCAAGAAGGGAAGAGGAAGCCAGTTGGGGAAGAGTTTATGCAGTTCCTTCCCATGTTCCTTTCTGATAATCCTAACCCCAAATGTGGAAAAGGGTAAGATTACCATTGCCTGTATTTGTTACCTTTTTTTGCACACAAACCAATCTATTAGGATGACAATGCTGCTTTTTTAGGCAGTGGAACCAACGTAGACGGAAGCGATTGTAATTTTTTTTCCAGATTATTAATGCAAAAAAGGAACTATGAAAAGCATACCTTTTATTTATGTGCAATAACATAATTTAAGAGTAACATCGCCTTCAAATTAGAGAATTTGTAAAACACACAAACAGGGCATCTTTAATCACCGCATTTCTGTGTTCATAAGCATTGTCTAGCATTTACAAATGCTGATGTTCTGGGCAGATTCAGGGTTCTTTGGGAAAATGTATTACAAAAAATTAATTAGCAGCTGAATCACGTCTATTAAGCTTCTTGTGAACTTCCTTAACTTTTTGGGTTTCTTTCCCTAAATTTAAACCAAAATAAACTTTTCCCCATCTTCTCCTTAGTGGGCATGCGGCTTACGGTACAGCAGTTGACATTCTCAACAATGACACAGCGGTTGGTGCCACCTACTTCATGACTTATCACACCATCCTGAAGAATTCTTCAGACTTTATTGATGCCATGGCAAAAGCTCGAATCATAGCCAAGAATATTACTGACGGCATTGCCGTCCCTGGGAAAAACTACAGCGTCTTCCCTTACAGGTACTTCTATATTGCGTTACTTTCCTGTTTAAGAGAATTGCCAAAGTGTGGCAGTTTTGTATATAATCCTAATTGTCAAAAATAGAATGCAAACATTGAATGCAATGGCTGGAAGTTGCCTTTTATATTTTGAATCTAACAGATTTGGAAAAAAACTTGCCCGGGAGCTTGTAGATTATATGGGTTGTTTTGATATTGTGTAGAATGTCCCACATCATGATTATTTTCCACCGTTCTGTACAAGGCCTGATTTCATACTTTATGATATACATAATAACGCTTCTTGTGTATTAAAACACCAACACTATCAGCTGCTAATCCTCGCTCTCCTCCCTCATTTGCAGTGTTTTCTACGTGTTCTATGAACAGTATTTAACCATTGTGGATGACACCATCTTTAACCTTTGCCTGTCATTGGCTGCAATATTCTTTGTGGCGGTGATACTGCTCGGCTTTGAAATTTGGTCCTCGATTCTGATGTGCGTCACAATTGCCATGATCCTTGTCAATATGTTCGGAGTGATGTGGCTCTGGGGCATCAACTTGAATGCTGTATCTCTTGTGAATTTGGTTATGGTGAGTTATACATTATGAGTTCAAGCTATGGGTTTTGTTGTGTTTTTATTTAAAAAGGCCACGCAGATCTTCATTTTCAGTGGTTTGTCTGATGCCAGGTTCTCGTATAAGCCAGGGACCGTGGCTGCTGCCTTGCTTATTTTGTGTTAATTGTCCTGCATTTCAGCTTTTTTTATTGGTATAAAAAGTTCAGGATAATTTCTGAAGCTGTTACATGCTTGTTTTTTGTTTGTTTTTTAAGCGCAGATACGGTGTATGCACTGTTTTTTAAAATCCCTAGAACAATTTATTTTCACATTGGTACATCATGGGCCCCTATCCCTTCCTAAACTGTATTATTCAATCATATTTTTCCTCTCCCTCGCAGTGCGTTGGCATCTCCGTGGAATTTTGCAGCCACATAACCAGAGCGTTCTCGGTGAGCACAAAGGGAAACCGAGTGCAGCGAGCGCAGGATGCATTGGCGAATATGGGCAGCTCAGTAAGTCTGCAATAAGGTTCTGTTTTGTGATTTGAGGCCTGGGCTTACATAACATTTTGTTGTGTTTGTACGCTTTAAGTTAAACTATAGAAAAATATATTGTTTTCTATGTAAACCTAGCAACATTTTCATGTTGTTGACATCATGAATTGCTTGTCTTCCATCATATAGTGATAGTGGGTTAGTCTATTGCAGGGGTGTCCAAACTGCGGCCCTCCAGCAGCTGCAGGACAACATCTCCCATACTCATCAGCCAGCCCCTTAGCTGAAGGAGCATTATGGGAAATGTAGTCCTGCAGCAGCTGGAGAGCCACAGTTTGGACACCCCCGGTCTATTGCTTACTTGGAGGACATAGCTTGTTCACAATGCTCACCTGCAGAAAGAACAGTCAGATGGGCTTCATAATGTCATGGCTTCAGACATGCGTGGTCTCTAAAGTTTTTTTGTTTTTTTTTTAATAAAACAGGATTGAATTTAAACTTTTTTCCACTAATTTTAAGGGATCTTAATATGTTAATTGTGATGTCTTCTTCCCGTAGGTTTATAGCGGAATCACAGTGACAAAGTTTGTTGGTATCGGAGTGCTGGGGTTCTCCAAGTCTCAGATATTTAAGATCTTCTACTTCAGGATGTATCTACCGATGGTGCTCCTGGGGGCTACCCACGGTTTAATATTTCTACCTGTTCTTCTTAGCTACATAGGTGAGTGCAGCGAGGGTGATGCTGACGAACAATGATGCACTCGGCAAAAGCACTAATAAATATTGTTTGCTGTAATTTAATACAGAGCTTAAACTACGCCTTCACAGCCAGTAAACAGACTTAATCACATTGCGCAATAATATTCTTTACGTTTTATTTAAGCAACCTTGAGAGACGCGGAACACTGGATCGACGTAATTGTGTAATGGAGTCTTTAGTTGAAACCTTTTTAATTGAGCCAACGCTTTTTATGCCCTCATAAACAAATGATTTCAGCAGCGTCAGTGTGTATAATTATAAATAATACATATACACCAAACAAAGGCAAAAGAGACCAAAAAGGATTTCAAATAGAGCAATGTTTTAATACATAACCCATGGTTATAAACTTGTATAACTAAATGCAGCCATAGAAACTCCTTTCCTGCTACACAGAAATAATTCCCTCGTTATGTGATCATTGATAAGTATTCCAGAGCGCTAAACTGTCAAGCAGGAAAGGTGGAGTTCTGTTAATGGATTTGTGTCGCTAAGCTCGAGGACACGCTGGTTACTCATTTGAGACACAGATGTCTGTTTATTTTTGGTAAGACCTGGCCTTCTATACACGCCAACGTGAGTAACCTTGGTAACCTCTCCCTCCCCTGTCCAAATACCAGAGCTGATAATGGTTGGTTTAGTGAATAGACATGTTACCTGTTCTTCCATGATTCTACCAGGTGAATTCACTGAAGCAGAAGTCTTCTTTTCCAGCTCAGTCACTTTAACTTTATGAAGGGCCAACCCTGACAAATCTGTCTTGCGAGACTGAGCTTAATACTTAGTTCAATCAACTAGATGAATTAAGAAATCTTAATTATACATTATACAGGGCCACCCAAGCTCAGAGGTTGGCCCCTCATATGGTTCAGTGAAGTTTGCAAAACCATACGTCGTCGGGGAATAATTCCTTTGTCTTTTGCAATAGACCTATTGAGTGATCGGTGTCTACAACTCTGTTAACTGGTCTGTTAATGTGAGCAAAGATTTCCAGGGCCATGTTCTCATTGGGAAAGAGGGAATTTGTGATGGTGGTTATGCACCGTAATTCCACAAATTCTTTAAACTTTGGCTGCTTGAATATGTATTCCGCTGGGGTAGAGCGTTAGGAAGGAGAGGAAGATAAGAATCATGCAGACCGACAGATTGTTGCTGAAATCCAGGCATCCATAAATAACACTTTAAATTCTGTGGAAACTCCGCTCTTCCCAAGGATGGAAACCTGTCCTGTTCATCACTCTCAAAGGAGGTAGTGTGAGTTCACTGAAGCCGCGATAAAAGTCCATTGAACAACCATAACATTCTGCGTGGATAAAAACGCTGATATAAAAGGGCTCGAAGATTTTGTTTAAACATACTATGTGTTACACACAATTTTTCTTGTATGTACTAACTTCTCCCACATGTTGGAAATTACTACTTGGGTATAGGACAAGGTTTAAAAAAAAAAAACCTAATAATTTGACATCTACCATTTAGACAGGTCTTGTTCTTAAAAGGTTTCCCCCCTTTTTCCTCTACGCAGGACCAAAAGTGAATAAAGCCAAGGCCCAAGCCGCAATGTTAAGATGTAGAGGAACAGAACATGAGAGACTTCTTAACCACTAGCGTGACTCCAGTGATCATCCTTGTTCCAAGTAACGGCGTTAAAAGGACACTTATGATCCTCCACAAAGCCTGCAGCTGCTATGTCTCAGGAATAGATACTTCCATGAAGCAGTCAGTGTTAACATGCTATTTTTTGTACATAGAAGTTACATTTTCTTAGGTTTGTATTTTCCATACGTTGTTCAATTGATAGGGACACCGCATATTTGTTTAATGAGTGCAAAAACCAATGCAATTTTTCCTGCAGCAGTTTCTAAGCCAATGCATAAAATATATTTTAGTAATTTGTTTGCTAAAAACGAAAAAAGTATTTTCTTTTTATAAAGGATGAAAGAGGAAACCATTTTTGTAATAGGTAGCAGAAGCTGCATGGACTTTATTTGTCATAATAAATAGAACTTTATACAGCACTGGATGGGAGATACATCAGCAGGTGGGAAGTTTAAGCAACGCATGATCACCAAACAGCTGTTTGAATGAAGTCACGTGGTCTTCACAATGCTCACCTGCAGAAAGAACAGTCAGATGGGCTTCATAATGTCATGGCTTCAGACATGCGTGGTCTCTAAAGTTTTTTTGTTTTTTTTTAATAAAACAGGATTGAATTTAAACTTTTTTCCACTAATTTTAAGGGATCTTAATATTGGACTGTTTCTCATTGTATTAAAAATGTATAAAATGAACAAGTCTGTCTGATCTGAAAGATTTATCCACTTTATCGGCGCTTTGAAATGTTACATTTAGAGATATATATTGTCATTGACCCCCCACTATAAAAAAAAAACAACCCAAAAAACACATTAAGATGCTCCATGAGTACTTTCGTATGCATTCTTTCTATACACAAGAGGCAGCCCTACTGCAGCAGTATTGTTCCAGCTATTCCCACTGATTTGCATGAAAATGTTCCCAGTGAAATCAATAGGAGGCCTTTGCACATAAACTACTTTAATATGCATTTTTTGAAAAGACTCCTATATAGGACATTAGTTTCCCTTTAAGTATGCACTTTGACAAGCTGACCCAAGTATGCAAGAAGGGCTGAGTTGGCATTACACCATACATACAAGCCACCGGGCCAAGATGGATCAAACCTGATTCGCCTCTGTGTTAGTGGTATTAAGATTTGCCCTTCAGGCATAAGAATATTTAAATAATTCTGCAAACTCAGGGCTTAGTGACTACAGCGTGTGAAAACCAAAGTTTAGCCTGTCCACTTTTCCTGGTGGAAAAATACATTACTTCCAGCCAACCACAGTTGGTTTCTCCCAGATGTACAGGTCACTTGATGCAGTTAACATGGGGAGCTCACCTTCATTAGGGCCAAATCTATAATAACTGGACATATTTTACAAAGGAATGTAGAGACTTTATATTTGACAAGTTCAGTTGCTTTTGGGGTCTGTCATGTCATCCAATCTATGGCCTGAAGACACCAACTGGGGACAGTATTGCATACAATGTTAAAATGAAAGTTGCAAATGCAGAGCATAAATATCTTCAACACACCTGGGGTGAAATTAGGATTTCCTCGCAGACGCTGGTTTCTTTGTTCAAAGAAGCGGAATACTGTGTAAAAAAGCATATCATCGCTGGTCTGCTTTGCAGCATCCAGAAACTTGCGGGCAGACACATTGTCCTGCCCACCAATGCTCCTCACAAACCTCAAGGCAGCCAGAACTTGATGTTTGGACAAAAGGACCTCTATGATCTCATCATTAGCTGTGGAGAGTCTCTGAAAAGACAAAAAATGCACAGTTCTATAATGCAACCAGGATAAACCTAGAAGAGCTACAGTCATATTTAACATAACTGCTAATCTATTATTACTTATATTTTTGTGGCAAATGGTGGGACAGATATGACAGAGCTGAAAACCTAAATCGGAACAATTAAAAGGCAATCTATAACAGCTAGATTAATTAAAACGACATATGGTGTATGCTTTTTGTTTGGAAATCTGTAATTAGTTTGGAAATATCTCACAGATGTTTGATTCCTTCTCACCTACCTCTAAAAGGTTGTCTGAAGCCATCAACAATTGGCATTTTTTCAGGATCTGTCTAATTATTCCTCCGTGTTAACTTATTACTAAGGATTCATAAAAAAAAAAAAAGCATTCCACAGAACCTAGAGACAGATATCCCCATTAAGCTACCCACCCAGTAGTAGTCAGAGAGCTTCATCATACAAGGACACAGCCCCAAAAAGCTGGGCAAAGACAGAGGAGTCAGGTCATCTGCTGATTGAGGAAACAAGGGAGATGTCAATGAAAGGTGAGGTAGCTGGATATGGCAGGAGTAGAGACATCTTAAATTCTCAACATGGAGTGTTTGGGCTCCAGCAATCCTCAATCAGTGCGGTTTAATATAACTACGGTTTTAGATTCAGTAAACTAGAAAGAGTCTTTGATGGCCTGAATATCTCGTGAATGAGTCCAGCAGAAATTGTTTGAAAGATGTTCAGCTAAAAGGCTGCATTAAACTTGTCGTTAGACTAAGAAAATGGAAGCCATGGTGGTAATCTGCAGAAGAAGGAAGCATGTATGACCCATAAACACTGAGGAAGATCAATATAAAGCCTAAGCTTAAGGATGCACAAGCTAGATGCACCAAAGCACAGAGAGAGAAGAATAAAACATAAAAGTGAAGAGGAGAAAATATAAACAAGTAATAATTCAAGTCAAATGAAGGGGGCAGGTGAAGGGAAGTGACCTTGGAGTGACCAATGCAAAAAATAGATAAATCCATGGGACCTGATGGGATATACCCAAAGTTACTAAAAAAAAGAGCATTCTGGCAAATGGAATTATTCAATCAGTCACACTCGACAGGGATAGTTTAAGAAGACTGGAATTTAGCAATTGTAGTTCACAAAAGGGTAGCAGGGTTGGGGATATTCATGGAATCCAGGTTAAGAATAAGGATTCTTAAATATCTGGATTTATATGGTTTGCATGATCAGAAGCAGCACAAGCACAGGGCGATCTGAACTATATCCAAGCCAAGACCAAGTAGGAGCAGCAGACAATCTAGATTTCACCAAGATATTTCACACTGTCCCTTATAGAAGACATAAAAGAGATAAATTAAAGTGTTTGGGCTTGGATGTTAAAATAGCTGTATATTGTAGTTATCTGTGTATATTTCAAGGTGTTATTACTAGTGGGGTACCTCAGGGATTAATAGGGAGTGATAAGTTTTAAAATGTTTTAGTAATAATATTACAAAAAGGTCTGAAAGGTAAGGTATGTATTTTTTCAGGCAAATGCCATAATCAAAAACTAGAGGGCCAGTGACTTACATGTAAGGAAATGTTACTTTACTCAGAGGATGGTATGTAAGTGGAACAGCCTCCCAGCAGAAGTGGCAGAGGCTGGTGAGGTGAGGGAGTATACACAAAGCAAGATTGGAGTGTCTTAAGAAAAAAGTAAAATATCCAAGTATGAATCAAATTCCCAGTCTCATGGTTACAGGGATTTTCATGCTGTATACATACCTTTAACATGTCAAGAGACAGTTGATGAGCTGGTGGATACACACTCTCCAAAGACAACAGGAGACAAGCCTGCAGGCAAAATAAAATGATGTCTATTTTGGGAGTCCTTTGCTTTTTGATGGGGTTGACCAGCCGCAGCTGAAAGACTGAGCTGACCAACTGCTGTATCGCAAGTGAATAGTCCATAAAACACAAGGAAAGGCAATCGAATCATTTTTACGTTAAATGCAGAGGGAAATTTATCAAGAAAGATTCAAGATGCACATGTCACAAAGACAAAAGATGGAAATGTGAGTGAGCACTGACAAATATACCAGAGGTTTGGAGTCGCTGAGGACGTGGTACTGGAGGAATTGATGCAGCATGTAGAAGAGGTTATGCTGCACGAGGGTTTTGATCACCAGCTCATACAGGTAATGCTAAAAAGGAAAATTGAGATACCGTCAAAAGCTTTGCTATACATTGCATCTTATATAAAAGGAGGGCTAACGCACATATTTTCATATTAAATGCATACCGGAGTCCGTTTTGCATGGGGACGCCACTGCATTTTTTAGACCATGCGCACATTACCTGCACTGGTATCTGGGACTGGTTGAGGGAGCGGATGTATTCCATCAGAACAGCAGTTATGAACTTATGAGGCGCTTCCTGTAAATGGACAATACAGTGTTAAAATAATACTAACGCAAACTGCAAGGAATAAATATATCTGTCATAATACCCCCCAAATAATCTCAGATCCTGGGTGGTAAATAAACCAACCATACATGGTGCTATGCTGAGATGGGCCAACATGCACTCCAAAATGATATCATTCGTGCACTAGTGTCCCCAAAACGGAGTATGAAGTATTTGATGTTTAATTTCCTAAATTATGTTTCCTGTGTTTTAGCAAGTACAGAAGTGTTGGCGTATAAGGTGAGTTTTTATACACGTCTGTCCTGGTTCACCTACCCTCAAGTCCGTGAAGACAGACAAAACATGGGTGTACATGTCCGACTGGTCTACCACAGCCTGTCCTCGCACTGGTCTTTTCAGGAGAGCATTGCTTCGCCCCTGGCTCGTTTCAACTGCCTGGATTTAAAAAAAAAAGTAAACAATAAAAAAGTTCCTCCATTGCCAACATCACAATAATTATGTATATATTACAGTACAATGACGTTTCAAAGCTCAGACAGTTTTAACATCTCTATACATATAATGGCTTTCTCAAAATAAGAACTGTCAGTCAGTGTGTTGAGGGGCACCTCGATAGTGTGGTGTAGTGGGTGAGGGGCAGCCAGGTGGTGGTGTGGCACAGGGGATGGTGTGACTGCTAGATAGTGTTGTGCGCGGGATGGGAAGAATCCAAAAAAATTAGTTTCAACTTAACTTCACATTATGAAGGTCCATTCCCAACATACTGCTGCTGCAGGAAGAACTCGGCTGACTCTGTACAATGTATAGTTAAATCAGCGAGAAGTCTCCTCACGCACTGGATTATGCATTTTGCAGGGTCAGCTCAGCCCTTTTAGATGCCAGTATGTAATGACTAGTTAAATAAGAGAGTGGAAGCCACAACTCTCCTGCAAACTCTCCCTTTCGTGAAAAGGGAACGAGAGAGAAAAATATCCTCTGTTCCTAAATAAAACTAAGCCTATCGTCCAAATATCAACATTAGTTAAAAAAAGCAGCTATGACAAATAGCTTAAAGAGAAATTTGATATAACTACAACAACTACATTTATAAATATAAAAGTAGAATAAAACGGCAGAAAGAGAAACGGCTAATCCTCTTACCAATGTGTAGCTGTGCTCGGCATCCAGGTATTTTTTATATTCACTGTTGAGTTTGTCAAACACTGTAGCAATTACTGGTAATGGCGACCTATCCGGTCCCGCCAACACTATAGAGAACAGAACACCGCACATTATTACGTGAATTATTGCCCATTCAGCAAATCCACCAACACAGCCACTGAAACTCACTTTGAGAACACACAGAGAGGATAACAGCTTTGCAATCTTTTCGCTGAAGGAGAAAATCCATCAGCCGTCCTTTGTCGAGAAGCAGGCGGACTATCGGCTGAAGTTTTATCTGTAGATACCAGAGGTATCCTGCAAACAGAACACAGAACACAATCACTTATTAAATTGTCAGATAAGATTCTGAGGTCTGTTTTTAAACCGAACATACAGAATACACAATCCAAAACACGTAATTCCGAAGTTATCTCCATTTTCCAAGAGAAAATGGAAGTGTTGCTAGAAGTGTCATTATAATACCAAAATGACCCAAAATCAAACAGAGAATTCCCAAAACCAAACAACCAACCCGCAGAAAACCGATGTTCACAATACTCCTGATTGCGTACGATTCCCACGCTACTGATGCTCTTAATACTCTACTCAGTACACAATATAATTACCTTCACTGGCGCTGATTATAATATCAGGCTGAAAGACAATCCAAGAAGAGGAATCTGTCTGTTAAAGATAATATTGGAGAACATGAGTGATCCGTGGTCACTAAGCGAAACATGACCACAGGCAGCATATAACTTATTCCATTCTGGGCAACAACACTATGTAGAAAAACAAATAATGAGAGTTAGTTGTAAGTACAGTTAGAAAATGTGTGTAGTGTATGCTTTCCAACACCCAGAGGAGACAGGTCTACTTAGACTTGGAAGAAAATGATACTTCCATTTAATGTCCTATTCCATAGTTTAGTGCTCAGTCACTCCCAAACATGCCAGAGGTCGATATGCCATACAAAATATCATGTATGCCCCAGAGATGGAAAGGATACAGAGTTTGCATGGAGTAGGGGGTTGTCCTGGCACAGCCGAGGGAACTGCAGAATGGAACAGAAAATTACCATATTATTTCAAAAGCTTTAATATTCTTTAACAGAACAAACCAGTTGGATATATAACACTGCACACACCCCAACCTTAACTTATAGAAAACTATCCAGATGGTAAACAGACGCATAGGACAGCCAACAGGACAATTAATTATTTTTTCCCCAAGACCGTGTAAGCACTGGTACTTTGTAAGGTCCATATATATATTTGTATAAACATGGCAAATTAACATTTCAGCCTTTAAGTTAGGAATCTACTTAGCGCACAGGTAAAAAAAAAAATTCATGCACTTAATCTTAAAAAAATCAAAAAGCGTTACTGCTTCAAGCCTCTAAACACCTAGTCCCATCATAGGCAATAATCGCACAAATGATCCATACCTGCAAGAGGGATCTGGTAAGGGTGTATGGATCGAGGTGGGAGCACAGGCTGGTGCAACATAACATTACCATCACTCTCTCCCCGTAACCGGATGTCATATATAACCGATGTCTGAAACACGTAGAAATAATATATAAATTATATATATTTACAGAATACACCATTAACACACAATCCAGTCTTTCCTATGGGCCTTTTGTTCAGTGAACAGCCAAGATCCTCAGACCATCATCCTGTCTTTTCCTTCTACTATACCCTGGTTTACACCTTACCGCCGAACTGAAATACTATTACATTTATTCATAAAATCAGCAAATTAAGGGGAGATTTAACTTTGTATTATGGGGCATTATGATAAGCCAACTCTAACAGTTTCCCCGGCAAGAATTCTTTCAATCTCCGGATGTTTACAGGTTTCCTAGGTTTAGATTTAGACCTTTATGATAAACCAGCCTCACCTCTGTGTCCTGGTGATGAACAACCACCAAATTATCTACAACATTGAGTGCAAACTTCCCTGTCCGGTTGAGTTTCAAGATGTGCGTCTTCTTAGGAGAACCTTCCCTGGTGATTATGGAAAAATCAAAAAGGAAAACAAAAATTACAGCAATGTTTATTAGCAGGTTACCATACAGAGTGGAGCACACATTTCTCATCATCCTGAAGAACATATATATGAGCTCCCATTGTGGCCAGACTACTTTTTCCATATTTTCTTTCCTATGCCTTAGAATGACACCTCCTTTAAAGCTCTCACATGGAAGTCCCATTCTACCAAGACAATCTATGACATTAAAGTAACAGCTGACCTGGGATACTAAACCCTCCTGCCAATTAGAGGTCAATCAAGTTACCACTGGAAGGTTATTCACGTCAAAGTCAGCTTGTATGTTAAAGGTTTAATGTCCCATTTTACAACTAAGCAAACCACTATAATAATGTTATGCTGATACAAACCATTGAATCATTCTTAGTCACAGGGAATGAGTCCATTTAGAGAATAGTCCACATATATACCAAGGATATTTAAGAGATGGAAGCAGGTCAGGACCGACTTACCGGGGTAAATGAAACAGAACCACCTCTGCTCCAGCACTGCTAGAAGCCTTCGCATGATGTCTCAGAAACAGGACATAAAGCTGGCCGTATCTAGAAAATGCATCAACAAGAACAGTATCAGAGAATGCTGGAGGGTCAGCCAAAATCCCCATAAACACAACGTGACAACAAGCAGTTTCCGAGAAATTAAAATTAGTTCAAGATTTTATATATTACAGAACACACATATCATCTCCCTATTTCTCCTGGACAGCAAGAGAGAATATAAGCAATTTCTGATAACCTAGTTATCCTTTGGTTTAGATGCAAGATGGTGTGAAGTATTGTCACAAGTGCAGGTACCCAAACCTGGTTTAAAGGCTTACAAGCCACTGATAAAAGCCTTGGCCAGCCTTCTGGGAGCTCCCTGCCAACGTCTAGCATCAGGCGAGGAGGTAGCAGCTCCAGGACCAGTTACACAGACAATGCACAGAGCTTGCAGTTATCGGTATGTTCCCTTCCTCATTTTTTCATTAATACACATTTGATACTTACATTGTTGCCATCGCTATGTCTCTTTCAGAAATTTTTATTGTCTTGGTTGTGGGCATTGGCAATTCAATCTCAAATTTTGTCATCTTAGACATGGTTGGACCCTGTTAAAAAAAAAATGATATATATAAAAATATAGGGCGAGATATACACATGGTATATATAGAGGAATAATATCTCATAGCAGGGGCATCCAACCTGCAGCCCACTGGACATCGTGGTGCGGCCCTGCATGACAATTGCAGCGGTAACCATACCTCCAACCAGAGAAGCACCTGAGCGGAAACAGCGCTCGTTAATATTGTAAAGGCCTACTGTAGCCGAGAATGGCTGATTTCTAATTGAATATCTACACGGGCATACCAACGGTACCGATGGGCCATAACACCTCTGTGTTCCAATGCTTCGTCCGAGTTTAAGTTTAAAAGGCCAGTTGATCATTAGAAAACTCTTTTGCAATTTTGTTACGCAGCTAGAAATGTTCTGGTTTTCAATGACCCCAAACTTTTGAAAGATTAAACCTTTAGAGGAAATGATGAGAGGTTTATTTGGTGATCACACTAGAGAATGCAGTAATGTTTTGACAAAGTGGAACAGGACCTTTAAGTAATACAAGTACAAGAGAAAGGTTACCACATTGGAAAGGTGTATTGTGGCTTAATTAAAACAGTTGATAACGTTTAAGATGTATGCGATTGATGGGGTAGCATTTCTACATAGCTTCCTATGTGTCTCACCTTGAAATAGAAAGGCTGGAGCACATTGCAGTGGTTGGCAGTGGACAGCAGGATGACACTGCTCTCTGGACAATACATGTACCAGTTTACATTGATACTCTGGCTCTTCAACAGCTTCAACGTCCGCTTCTCAGGCAGAACCTGAAAAAAAAAGCACCAAAATTTTATCTACCACCATGTCCCGAGTCTAAGCTGTTTCTCCAAGAAATAGTGAAGTCTTAAACCATCTGGCAGAAAATGGAGATCTATTAAACTAAACGTGAAGCTGCAAGTGTCATCTGAAACAGCTCTTCAGAGTTATTCTGGGGGGGGGGCAGTCCTTTGTGGACAATTTTAGACTGGCCTGGGGAGGCAGGAATGCAGTGGGGTCACATAACACAATGTTACGTGACCCTGTGGTAAAAGTGAGTTATAGAGAGGGTAAGGGGTTAGTATGTATGTACACGTGTGTGAGCATGGATGTCTGTGTGTGAGTGTGAGTGTGTGTGAAGTTGTCAGGCCTCCCCTGTGTCACCCCGAACCCTAGTTCTGTTTTGAAGCATGGAAGGCAGTAAGACTATAAAACAGATAGAGACAGACATTCGCTTCCCATTAGACATTGCACCAGAAACACTGATTGCAGAGTAGCTGTGTTGTTTGGTGCCCCCCACATACACTCATTTATAGAAGAAACTCCCAATATAGCCAACACCATTGTCACAGCCAGCCTATTTCCCAAACCCTCCATGGTCGCACTGACGAAAATAAACTGTAGCTAAACAACTATAGGTATCCTACCTGGTAAAATTCAATTCCCTGATCTGTTATAAAGACTATCTCAGAAGAACTGGTCCAGCAAAATCCCATAATCCGTGAGTTTCTGGTCTTGGATGGAAAAAAAACCAACAGGCGAGTCAGGTGACAGCATTATTCTACAAAATTGTTTCAATTACAATATATAAACTGAAAAACAGCAGGTCCTGTTCCCGGGCTTATTCTTACACATTTAGAATTGTATTCCAGAACGATGTAAGAGAGTCTACTTGGAGTATCTACACACAAAGATTAATCACATTACAATTATCAACGATATTCTCAAACAAACGGTCAAAAAAGATTTCGTTTAACAGACACTTGTGTATTAAACACGCTTAATGTGCCAATGTTTTTGTTTTACACAGAATTAATGTTATATATAATATGCACCTACCATATAAGTGTCTTAATATTTAGTAAAATATAAAAAGATGTTCAATGGGGTATGTATCATAAAAAAAGAAAGAATTCTTACCTGGGAATTCCTTTTCCTTGTCCATTTCCAGGTGGCACATGAGAAGAGAAGGCTCCGCCTACCAGGTAGGGCAGGAAATACTATAAAAAAAGGAGACCTCCCCCTTCCTCCCCAGTGTGGTTAAAAAGAAAGACTCAGGCAAATAATAGACAAGCAAAAGAAAATTTAATGGGTGGGAGTAAAAGTGTGCCACCTGGAAATGGACAAGGAAAAGGAATTCCCAGGTAAGAATTCTTTCTTTCCCTTGCCATTCCAGGTGGCACATGAGAAGATTTAGCGAGATAGGGAGGGAAGGATTCCAGTCTGCAGGACACGACGACCAAATCGAGACTCGCCAGAGAGATGAAGGTTCAGCCTGTAGTGCCTTACGAACGTATGAATCGACCTCCAGGTCGCTGCCTTGCAAATGAGAGATGGATTCACCCGGAGAGTTCAGCCCAGGATGTCGAGACGGATCTGGTCGAATGTGCCTTCAGGCCGGAGGGAGGCACTCTTCCCGCGGAGATGTAACATAAGGTGATTGCGTCCTTAAGCCAGCGGCTTATGGAAGCCCTGGACACTGCTCTGCCCCTGCGGGTCCCCGCAAAGGACAGGAAGAGTGCGTTGGATTTCTTCCAGGCGGATGTACGCGAGAGATAAGACAGGATACATCTCCGCAGGTCTAGCGAGTGGAGTTCCAACTCCATGGGATTATTGGGATCCGGACATAACATAGGTAAGACGATCTCCTGATCCGAAAGGAAAGGTGAGACAACTTTAGGGAGAAAACTCCGGTGGTAAACGGAGGATAACGCAGTCCGGCAGAATCTTGAGAAAAGGTTCCACTCTGGAGAGAGCCTGGAGCTCACTCACCCTCCTAGCAGAAGCGAGTGCTACTAGAAGGACAACCTTGTAGGTGAGCAGCTTTAGAGAGGTATCCTCTAGAGGCTCAAAAGGAGATGTGGTGAGTTGGTGCAACACAAGGTTAAGGTCCCAAGGTGGAACCGACGGACGGAGCCTAGGGCGAAGTCTGCACATCCCCTTAGAAAATCTGGGGATCCAGGGATGGGAAGACAGATTGGAGTCCAAGCAGTTGCTGAGAGCTGAGATCTGGACCTTGATAGTAGCAGGTTGTAACCCGTTATCAAGCCGTCTTGTAAAAAGCGTAGCACCTCATGGATGGGTGGAGAGGATACTTCGTGCCCATAGCACCAGGTGATGAACGTTTCCCAAACCTTCTGGTATTTAGCAGCCGTAGTTTTCTTGCGGCTGGAGAGAATCGTTTCCACTACCGATGAAGTTAATCCCCTTGAGGTCAGGATCTCCCTTCAGAAGCCATGCTGAGAGGTTGAGCCGGGGAGGGATCTGGGTGGAGAACAGGGCCTTGAACGAGAATATCCCTCACCTGAGGAAGAAGCATGTGCTCGTCTACGGCCAGGTTGATAAGGTCCGAAAACCAGATTCTTCGAGGCCAGAAAGGAACAACCAGGATGACACTGAGGGTTTTCTCGAATCTTCCGGAGCACTCTGGAAATAAGGGGAAGCCGAGGAAAAACATGCGCGAGATCGAAATCCCAGGTCTGCGAGAGTGCTTCCAGGACTCGGGGACGGCCGACTGGAGAGAGAGAAAAACTCCTGTACCTGTTCGGTTAGGTGCGTGGCCATCAGGTCTATCTGAGGAGTACCCCATTTCACCGTGAAGAAAGCGAAGACCCTTTTGGGAGGACCATCTCCCGGAAGTACTGAGTTCCTGCTGAGGTAATCCGCCTCCTGATTCAGAGAACCCTGGAGATGAACCGCGGAGCGAATGCAGAGACTGAACTCCGCCCATCGCAGATCTGAGCGGTCAGGGTCTGCAGGCGCCTGCTTCTGGTGCCATCTTGTTTGGACAGATAGGCTACAACGGTGACGTTGTCTGAAAGGATCCTGATGGACCTGTGTCGCGGGATTGTAGACCAGAACCTTAGAGCCCTCCAGACCGCTAACAGGAATTTGATGCGCAGGTCTGATTCCCGAGGAGACCAAGTTCCCTGGGTAATATTGCTTCCCATGACAGCACCCCAGCCTCTCAAACAGGCGTCGGTGGAAATTACCACCCAGACTCTCGTCTGCCAAGAGAGCCCCTGTGAGAGATTCTGGCTGTCAGCCACCATCGGAGTGACTCCCGAACGAAGGGGGGAAAGTTGGACGTTCTTGCGAAAGGACATCCTGGAGAGATCCCAGTGATCCAGCAGGAACTGATGAGGAGGTCTTGCATGAGCAAGTGCCCAGGGAACCGCTGAGATGGAGGAGGTCATTAGGCCGAGCCAAGACATGATGGCTCTAATGGACACTGACTTGTTCGTTAGAACCGCTTGTGTGAATTCCCTCAATCTTGGGACCTTGTCCCGAGGGAGAAACGTCCTCTGTACGTGTGAATCGAGGATCATTCCCAGAAAGGTACGACGTCTGTTTGGAAGTACCTGTGACTTGAGTCTGTGTACTAGCCATCCTAGGTCGTGGAGGGTTCCGAGAAAAAAAACTCCAGAAGGGACTGGAGCAAAGTTGCTGAGACCGCTACGAGGAGCCAATCGTCCAGATATGGGACCACCTTTATGCCTTTTTGCCTCCGGAAGGCCACGACCACCGACATGAGCTTCGTGAAGATCCGAGGTGCTGAAGCAATTCCAAACGGACGAGCCCGAACTGAAAATGTCGAATCGCTTGAGGTAATGGAACCGCCAGACGGAGGAATCTTGGTGGTCTCTTCTGATGGGAACATGTAAATAGGCATCCCGCAGATCTATGGTGACCATGAAGTCCCCTGAAGAAATGATCTCTGTGGCGGACTTCAGGGATTCCATCCGGAACCTGTTGTATCTGAAACAGGTGTTCACCACCTGTAGGTTGATTATTAGCCTGAATTTCCCGGATGGCTTTGGACAAAGACTTGGGAGTAGGTTCCCTCTCCTATCTCTTGATGAGGAACCGGGACCAGAGCTCTTTCGAGAATTAAGTTGTTGAGCGTGGAGAAGAAACCCGATCTTTTCCAAGAATCTGCAGGGGGCATGGACAGCAGGAATTTCCCAGGGGTCTGAGGTGATCTCTTCCCAGGCATGAATGAAACCGGTCAACCTGCCCTCTACCTGAAGCCTGCTGGCGTCAGAACCTTCCTGCTTTACTGTCCCTGCCTCTTCCTATTCCTCTCTGGAATCTCCCTCTTGCGTAGGGTTTACCCCGAAAGGACTGGTAGTCCTGATTGGAGGTTCAGGGCCTGTAGGACTCTCTCTCTTGGAGCTCTGTAATAACTCGATCTGAAACGAGGTGGCCCTTTCCTCTGAGGTAACCAGTGCTTGTCCCCCGTGGTGGATTCTAGGATCATGTCGAGATCGCTGCCGAAGAAGTGGCTCCCCTGGGACGGAATGCTGCACAGCTTGTTTTTTTGAGGCATTATCAGCAGACCATGACTTAAGCCAGAGTGCTCGCCTAGAAACCGCTGAAAGCGCAGTGGCTTTAGCAGACGTACGGACTGATTCAATGGAGGCATCGGAGATGAAATCAACTGCTAAGCAGGTGTCGGACAGGTTGCTAGCGACCTGCTCAGTCTCTCGAATAGCTGCAAAGTCTTCCACCGCCTGTTGGAGCCAGATTTTAATGGCTCTAGAAGTTGACGTCATAGCAATCGCTGGACGAAATTCGCCGCTGCTGCTTCAGAAGACCTTTTGGCAGACCTCAGCCCTCTGGTCCATGGGGTCTTTGAAATGGGCCGCGTCTACCAACGGAATGGCTAATTTTTTTTATTTTTTTTTTGTGGCCTTGGTTACTGCGGTGTCGACTTTCGGGACTTCCCAGGCCTCAGAATTCTAATTATCGAAAGGAAAAAGCTTCTTGGTTCTCAAGGATGAGAAGAATCTCCTGTCAGGAAATGTCCACTGCTCAGTGATAATGGCAGAAAGAGAATCGTGGACTGGAAAGGTCTGCGGTTTCCTAGAGTGACCCTGAAAAGGATCTGGTTTTGCAACTGGTATGTCCTCGTGTATATTCAGAGTAGAGTTTCCCTGTTTCTGTAGTCATATTCAAAAAGGAGCCGAATAATCTTCCGGGTCAACCGGGAGGTGATTTGGTGGACCCTGCTGGTAAGGTTGTTGCAGGGGTGCCTGAGAGGGGCTTGCCATGGCTCGAAAACAGTCAAAGGTAGACTGAAGTTCCCCCTTCAACCAGGAGGTAAATTCCATTGTGGAAACTTCTTTAGGCCGAGAGCAGGAGTTGCACGCTTTGACCGAAGGGTCATGCACCTACTTGAAATGGCAGTAGACAATCCTCAGGCACGGGCAGGCACAATAGCAGAGAGGTAGATGCAAACTACAGCACAGAAACCAACAGCAAGGAAAGATCTTACCCATTCTGGTGTTGTATACAGAGGCATTTAGGTGCCCAGGGCCGGAAACCTCACATCCGGAAATTCCCAGCCAATTGACCTCTCGTGACCCCGGGTCGCTGCACCGGAAGTGAAGCCGATTGGAGATCTGAACGTGTGCCGAGAAAACCGGCACAGCCGGTTAGAGATCTCCTCCTGCCGTGCCACACTCTAAGGATTCCCCGGGACGGAGTCAACCGGAGCCCGGGGATATACATCCCAGTGAGCCCCCTGGGCTGTGGGCAGAGCCGAACGAGGACTGAGCCTCGTGTGCGTTGCTGCGATACACGCGGAGTACAGCCTCCGAGGCTGCCGCACGAACCCTGGATCCACACGGGACCGCTGCCGGGTATCAGAAAAGGACGCCCCCCCGGGGCTCCGAGAAAACAAAAAAAGGAAGGAAAGGTAAGCTTCAGCCTAACCGCTACCTGAGTAGGGCAGGAAACAACACTGGGGAGGAAGGGGGAGGTCTCCTTTTTTTATAGTATTTCCTGCCCTACCTGGTAGGCGGAGCCTTCTCTTCTCATGTGCCACCTGGAATGGCAAGGGAAAATATATTTATTAATGTTATATAACTATGCTTTATATAATCAAAGGATTTAATCAGGTCAAATATTAAAGTTAGAAAGAAGAATTAGTGGAACATAAGTACCTTGCATTCTTGGGAATATTCTAACTGTGAGTAATCTTGAATTAAATTGATGAAATCCTGAGAAACAAAGTAGAAGTGTTAAAAGCAAAAAATTTTTCCCAGACAACGGAAATGTTTTTTTTTTTAACCAAAATATCTGCCATTTTGAAGGCATTTTTTACTACTCATGTATTTATTATTATGTATTTATTTCAATATAAAAATAAATTTGGGTATAGAGTTATTATGTTTAAAATGTCATTTCCATTCCAAATTAAAAGTAAAGAATTTGTTTCCCATTTTAAAGGGATGATCTACTATGTTACGCAAATATATCGTGGCAGATCTATCACATTATCCTTTCCTCTAAAAGTGTAATAATATGAAAAGACAAAACCAAACACTTCCTTCGCAGTATGTCAACCTCTTCAGTGTGCGTTCTGTGTCACATGACAAATAAGCAATATTTTACATAATTGATTATTTCTGGATACGGATTGGAAATGATTGTTGTCTTTGGTTATAGGAGTACGTCGATGATTTTTGTATGTTTATCACCGCGTGGGGACTAGGTAGGTATCATGACTACCAATAAACGGACGTACCAATCCCCTAGCCTAAGCAGCGCACTTGGTGTTACACCTGGAGGCCAAACCAAAAGAGTTCCAAAGTATGATTACAGAAGATGGAACAACAAGCATTTGGGGATGAATTGACATAAATACTCACCACAGTTCTCAACGTCCTCTGCACGGCCAGTATTCTGTTCCCTAAGGAAAACTTTATGCACTTGACTTCTCCTTTGTCCTCCATTCTTAAAGGAGAAAAATAAATTTTATTAAGATACATAGAACACATAATAAGCAGGTTCCGCTGTCTAACACAACATGCAAATTATTTATCTAAAAGGAATACGAATACATCCTGGGGGGGGCCAGGCTTCTTCAAGCGCCTCTACGTTTAAAGAAGAAAATTGGATTTCATCGACTATGTTTTAAGTTTACTAGGGCTAAGGGTAAGTTAAAAAGGTATTTAAAGAACCGATTGTGTACAAATATAACTGTTGGTATATTGTCTCAGAAAAAAAAAACATAACAAATACGCCAAGGATCACTAATGAGGAAACAACAAATGCTAATCAATCAATATCTGCGTTGTATGAAAGGGATATTACCGAAAAGAGATTGGACTTCTGTCTTCGGGTCCTTTGACAACAACTCCAGTGGCTCCTCCAGAACGCACAGCAAATACCTTGAAAAGGATAAATACATGGCATCATATGCAATAAAACTAAGTGCCAATACCCAGTGGATAATTAAAGCGTCTATCGGACTTCCAGATGAAGCGTGATTCATTATTCCAGAGAACATGTTTCCGCTGCTCCGGAGTCCATCTGGCCATCGCTAGCTCTTGTGCGAATGCTCGGCCATGGAATGATGGAAACCCATTTGGTGAAGCTCTGGACACCAAGTGCTTCCAGCGGCAATTTAGGAGCAATGCCACAGCATACTGGCGATTTCCACGCGCTACAGGCTTTGGCTCTCCGCATCATTGTGTGCCGTCTACCACTTCGTGGCTGAGCTGTGGCAGCTTCTAGACACTTGTCACTACGTGACACGGTGAACTAGGGCAGAACTTTCACAAACTGACTTGTGGCAAAGGTGGCATCCTATGACAGGGCCTAAATCACTGAGCTCTTCAGTACATCCCATTCTACTGCCAATGCTTGTCTATGGAGATGGCTGCCTATGTGCTTGATTTTATACACTTGATAGCAATAAGCGTGGCTAAAACGCCTAAATAAATGGCATGTCCGCATACTTGTGGTTGTACAGTCTACATGCTACACACGGCGGTACCGTGGACAGCACTGGGGTTATTCATGGTGCATGCATGCAAATGCTATGATCTGAGAAACATCAGCCGCAAACCAGCAGTCATATTTATAGAATCAAACCTGGACAACTTAAATATTGAAAGCCCCCTTTCCACGGATAGCAGTATACATTACATTCACTACCCTATATGTGTCGTACATATAAAAACACTTACGGTAGTATTGGACTGTACAACGTGTTAAGTCACACACGGTTCTCTTTTCCTACTATGAGCGCCAGTCCTATAAACTCACATACACAATTCTTAAAGTCTCTATCAGTGTTTGAAGTCCCTCTTAAAAACCATCCCTGGCCCTAATCAGTCCTAGCAAAAAAAAAACAGGTTTTCAAAGTGATGATTTAATTTGTAAAAAATGAATTTATATATTGTCCATTTCAAACAGAGACTCAGATTGGATCCTTACCCTCATCCTATGATACGATATCACGTGCCACTTGTTTATTAGATTACGCTCCTAATTGGGGCTATAACTCAAATAGTAGGAGACGGGATGCGCTCCAGCAACCCGGTTATGAGTGAAAGTACTTTTAATAACTATTTTAAACATGCTGGTATATAATGTATCCCACATTCATCTAAGCTGGCCAGGCATCCAACTGGTTACTTTTTCCTGATGAGTCAGGAGTGGTCACGTAAGATGCGGGATCTGCAGGGGTAATCTGTTTTAGGAGGCTTGCATTTGCACAGATCTCCATCCAGGGTTTTAGAAGATGTTTAATACACTGAACATTACATCATTTTATTCTACGTTGTTCCAATAGTACAACACGTACGCAGTCGTATGCTCAGAGGCTACACAGAGCTGATTCTTAATGAAGTCCTTTTCTCCTTACCCTTGAGTCAGAGGGTCAGGCTATGTCATTAACACTGAGCAATTCTATTGTTTACCGCAGTCAGTATGATGAGCAGTCGGGGTGTTTGTCTAGCAGATTGGGCTAAATTAAAAGCGCGCAAACTCTCAGACGCCTTAAAACATTATAAGAATACCAGAACTTTTCGCCCGAGTTTAATGCGATACTAGTGATAAAATATAGTAATAAGCATCACTCAGTCTAGGCTGTACTTAGACATTATTTGTCTGGGAGACATCACTTGTGTTCAGATGTTCAAAGTCACCTGTTTATTAGCCTCATCGAAGAACACGCTGTTGACATTGGTGGCCTTCTCAAACAGCACAGGTCTGTCACTCAGCTCCAGATAATAGTCCTGATCCATGGCTGCACCCTCGGTGACAGGCAGGTAACAGGGGCACAGCCTTCCGTCCGCTCCAGCGAGGGCTACCAGAAATCCGGGCAGCCAGATTAAATTACGCTCCGGGGGGGATTATTTCCGTGCAACACCCAACATTAACCGCAGAGTACCGTTTCTTCTCTTCCCGGTAGGATCCACTTCCCTTTCCATTGAATACAAACTTCAGGCGTCGCCGAGACGTAAGCGAGTCATGTGAAGCTAAGCGTTCTACAGCGCTGTCAGCAGTCTGGCACCGCCCCTGAAAAAATACACGTCGCTATACCAGTAAGCGGCCATTTTGTTGGTGGGCTGTATCTGTAAACAGGCGTTCACATTTCACAGCAGAAAGAAAACCATATTCGTAATTAAAGGGTAGTTGTGACGCAATGTTACATGCATTTAGAATAACTATAGGTAATAGACATTGCACTTTCAAATAATAAAAGTGTAAAAGCTTTCATCTGTGCTGTTGGTTAGTGAGAGTTCTGTTTGTTTTATTGGGTCTACAGCAGCCTGATGGGTACCTCCTCAGTGTTTATAGTTTGACTGAGCCAATTATTCCTGGAGCTCATAATGCTTTTTTAAGCCGAGGAGCAGTGCGTTGCATGAAGAAGTGAGGTGGTGACATAAATGTGCTGGACAAAGTGTAACAGTGGAAAAGCAGATCCCAAAAGTATATGCCTTTCCTCCCTGCCAGGCCCAAGCCAGAAAGCGGGACAGATCTTCTTGGTCTTCTTCTAAAGGCAATAATGAGGACCTAGGGTTGTAGTGGAAGAATGAAGCACTGTCTGCCTCAGTCTCCAGGTGTTGCAGGTAGTCAGAGTCCGCTTCTCCCTCCTTTGACGTTGGCGGCACACGTGCACAGCGCTCCTACCCAGATTGCCCTCACTCAGCACTACTGGCCATACTAAACAAAACTAAATTTGTTGCACAAAAAATACCTCTCTCGATCCCTCAGTCTTGTCTGTGCCCCCTGCTTGCTTACTTACCATCTCCAATCATTTTCTGGTCTCTCTTAGCAGAAGCAGAGACCATTGCAGACAGGAGGGAGGAGGACAGAGTAAGTCCATGAGATAGTGTCCTACTGCACAGAAAGAATGGACAGGAGAAAGGGAAGGGGGTGTAGTGTACTTAGTGCCTCCATAGGTGCTTAAATACTTTTCCGTAGAGGTAAATTCTTACAGTACTGGAATCATAAATTGTCAGGGCGTTGAGGAGTGTGGGCTAGGAACGGGACTAGTCTGTAGGATAGTCCCTCATCAGGCTTTGGATAAATCCACAGCAGTCACAGACCTCTGACCTACTCTCTCAACACCACGCTGTTCCTGGAAAACCATAAAGCATCCTTTGCTGAGCATATTAGCCACCAAGCATTGTCAAAGGCGCCCTCCTTGCGTGTTCCTGGACAATGTAGCTGCTGAGACCATGTATATTCAAAATGGTGATTGACTACCAGCTGAGCAATGGTCTACTTAAAGTCACTCAAACCGGCAGTGTCTCTTAAGGGTAAAGTCACACATAGCATTAATGTAATCAGATTTCATATTTATTCTTTTATATAGCCCCATCAGATTCTGCAGCACTGTATAAAAGGTTAACCTTTTAAATGTGCTATTTTTGTTTGGGTGAAAAAAAAAAGACAAACTAATTCAGATTTTAACCCATAGTATTTTTTTTATTTTTTTTTATAATGCCAACACAGGACACTTAACCAATAACAATAACTGTTTAAACTGCAAGTTTTTTTTCCTTAACTACATGGTTACATTGAGTAAAACACCTACTTTCCAACTATGTTATAAGAAAAGACACATACTATGTAAACCTTAAAATGCATCAATTAGTTTTAAAGCAATGAAGGCAAACCCTGTAAGATTCTTAGCACCTTGTGGAGTCCTTGGCAATGCCAAGTAAAGACATACATGGAAACACCGAGCATGTATTTATGAACTCTTTAGCACAAGGCCATGTAAAAGAGCACAATTACGGCCTTTACACAACTAATCCAATGGGTTTCTCAATGACTTTGACTGCACCAGCACAATGAAATACATAAAGAATCTAACCTGGGTTCTTTCAGATTTGGTAATATCTGTATTCCGCTAATTGTGGAATGCACGGTTGAGTCTGAATTTATTTAAAATATAAATATAGATTGTAATTGATCTTGCAACATATATAGAAGTACGATAATGCAGTCCAATGACTGTATGGACACCTTGGATTTTTAGATCTGGCAATATCCTTTGGCAACCCTCACTTACAAGAAATGATTTTACCTGCGTATTCAACGCACATTTTAGTGACAGAAGAGCCAGCAAAAGAACTGGAAAAGTTAAACAACCCATGTGAAAGTTTGCTTAAAAACATGCGCAATGTTTCTACGAACAGAGAAAAAAATGGTGCCATTTCAATTTCTCAGCTGGCTAAATCCAGGCGCGCCATACACCTCAGCCAGAATACAGAGTGCCTTTTTTGTGGTATGGCATTCTGATTCATCACTTCCAACCTACGCGAGGCAGAGGGCATCAATGCTGTTGGAGCACAGCAATCTTTTTTCTTATTTTTTTGTTAACTATCGTTACACATTCCATTAGGGTTATTCATCATAAATTAAAGGAGGACCCTCGTCATCTTTTTGAAACGTGGAAATCTTCTTTGCGTGATTCTGAACATGATCTTCATTCATCTTCTCCAATGCTTCGATCTGTAATATACAACATATTGTTATGATATTGTGTCTCACCATAGCTGTGGCAAGGTTGAGGCAAGTAAGGCACTTGCTGCAGGACCAGCTGGCATACCTCACAGCTTGCCCCTGTTAAATTTCTCGAGGTATCTGCTACTGTGCACGTGAAAGGGGGGTATCTTATAGGCATTAAGGGTTGCTGTGATGTGGTGTGAGTGTGTATGGGCAAGCGTGTGTGTGCGTAAGTAGGCAGTGCATATGTGTCTATGGGAATTCATGTGTAAGGGCAGCGTATGCCCATAAACACACATACCATGAATTTTCATGCTTCTTTTGAATAGGTTTACATCTAGGGATCTTCACCATATTATGAAGTGCATTTTCCTTGGACAAGATACATGACGCTTTTGAGCAATAATAAATCTACAGATTATAAATTTACCTCTGCCATGAAATCCACTTGATTGTCTGATGTTATATTCAAGCCAGACACGATGTTGAATAGCTCACGTTCATTAGGCGTTTCCGCAACACCTGACTTCTGAAAGAACTAATGTAATAAAGGAAGGAGGCCGTCAGTAACCCACGGCAGGCAAAAACACAAACAATACTGTTCACATGGGTGGATGGGTCTACATTAAAGTGCACAGAGAACACGCTTGTGTTTAACCAAAGTCCGATTTAGGTGCTATAGCAGAGAATGCGAACAGCACAAAAACTTGGGAATGCCTCCAATATGTAAAATTTAGACAATAATCTTGTAACAATGGCTTCCACCCTAGTGTTTGAGTACTTGTCCTCAATCAATGATTCGGCTCCCAGAGTTCAGGGTGGTCTGCAGATGTGTGAATCTACTGCGTACCTGGGACACGTTTCTGCAGTCCCTGTAGAGAAACTCCAATCCATGAGGGTGAGTAGGCTCGACTGACTGGCTCACATCAATAAGCCACACCTGCAACAAGAAGTCATTTTACTCAGAAAGTTAAATAAAAAATAGTACTTAACTATGAGATATTACTGATATAATGTACAACAATTGGCTAAATCCCAGAAAAAAAGAAGCATACAGGACTGGATTGCTTTCTTATACTCACTTTTCCATCATGCCATAACATGTTGTATTCACTCAGATCTGCATGGACAAGACTGCACTCATCATAAAGCTGCTTCATCATCTGGCAGGGGAAAAAACCCACAAAATCTGGTATCATACTGTAAATTTCTACCAAGTATTGAATTTTTGATCTGTGTATTGTGATAAGTATGTGCAGGTTACGGATTAAACAAAGGTTAAGATTGTGTGAAATATATGGTGGGTGCACAACCACAGACCCTTGATGCAGGATGAGACAAATTTAACACACACACACAAAGGAATCAATGCATTGCAAAACATGGGAACTTACAGAAAGCACTTGGTAATAAGCCTGCTTGGATTCTTCTAAACTAAGCTTTGCTTCCTTCAGCGTGGGAGCTGGCATCTGATCCTTTCCAATAAAGGACATGACCAGAACATGCTTCTTTAACATGACAACCTCAGGGCACGGTATTCCGGCTTTCTGCATTCTGTACAGAAGGTAGTTATTAAATGCACCATGCATAGATTATAAATGCCTTATACATCGTTACATAAATCCATTGCTAGGTATGACACGCCAATCATTTATTTTTTTGTTTGTTTTTAGAGGCACTCGCCACAGGAGGTTGATATAGCATAGTACTTCTACCAAGTCGAATCTACGAAATCAGGGCATCTTCTCACCTCTTCAGATTGTGCATTTCCTTTTCAGCCCACATGCGAATTATTTTGCGTGGATTCAGCTTGCTGAAGCGATCTTTGAACCGGTAGTCATCTTTGATGTATTTATCCCTGTTCTTAAACTCATTTAAGGTAGTCTTGAAGACCTTTAATGCACATTCAGGAGGTATGTCTTGATCTTCCATGCTGTAAGCAGCATCATAACCAGTTAACACTCACACAAAGCAAGAGATGCCACAAACGGTAATGACAATTTATGCACAAACGTTTCAACCTAGTAGTGTAGTTCTACAAATAATATCTTAACACATAGTTACATAGTTATATAGGCTGAAAAAAGACATGCGAACAAGTTCAGTGTTTGGAATATGTGCCTTTTATAACCAGAGGTACTTTTCCATATAATGTCTATAGTACAGGCGTTTGCAACTTGACATCAAAACATACCTTCCGCCATCTGCATGAAACACTACCGACTCCTTTCCAGTGCTTACGCAACCATTGATGTTCTCAAGTGCTCCAGAATTCACGATTTTATACAATAAGAGTCTGGTTTTCGGGTCCACTACTTTTTCCTACAATAAATCATACAACATGTTGAATAAATATGGACAATGTAGACCGGTTCTGCGTGTATATATCAGGGATGCACCGAAATGAAAATTCTGGACCGAAAAGGATTCCCCCACTACCTTTAGGAAAAAAAAAACCCAGAGCCCAGGCAGTCGGTACATGCTGGAATGTAAGTGATGCCTGCCTAGGCATGATAGTAGTCAGTGTGATTGAATGACACCATGTATATGAAATGTTTATGTATGCATATACACATGCGGGAGTGATGAGTGTGATTGCGGTTAGGATATATATATATATATATATATATATATATATATATATATATATGCAATATAGCAATCACACTCCTATCATGCACAAGCATATGGGGTCTGCACATCACTTACAGCCTCCCTGTGCCACGCCCCCCCGCTTACACACACACATTCATTCACTCATTCACTTCCTCAATCACGAATACTCGTTCATACAGCCTCCCCCACCCTGCAGATCTTCCCCCGCTCACAGAGCAGGGGCTGCTGCTTCCCTCTGCGTTGCTCGCATTCTGTGCAAACGTCTCTTGTTTCTTCCAGGGGAACAGGAACGGAGGGGAGTCACGTGCGGTGACGTACATTCACATGACTCCTCTGGGTTCCTGCTTCCCCTTGCACGAAACAAGAGACACTGCTGAGCAACGCAGAGGTAAGCAGCAGGGCCTTGCGGACAATTATTTTCGGTTACTTTTTGATTTCGGCATTTTGCTGAGTTTTACTTACAGCAGTGGAGACTTCCTTCTTGTCATGCAGTCTGGCACTTCTGCGTTGCTCAGAAAAAGAGTGTTGCTTCAAGGCATTGAAAACACGGTTTGGCAACTTTAGATCCATTCCAATACCATCTCCAACCTGAAATTCTGGTGCAAACTGAAACAGACAAAGAAGGTTGCATATTGGAGTCTTTTTTTACATCAGCTATTAAAAAGGATGGCAGCACTTCAACATCTGGCAACATGGAGGCATTTAATGTTGCATGAGGGTTTTGGTCGAGGGGTTAATTGCGCAGGTAAGGGTTAATAGGGTGGGTAGTAGTTAATAGCTTGAGTGCATTTTATTTCAGCTGTGTGTGCTAGCTAGGTGAGCTGCTGATTGGCTATGGGTCGCGCGAGATATTCTGGTGGGAAGGGTTAATATAAATAGCGCTGCGCAGGTAAAAATGTTTGCACAAATCTGAGGTAACTAGCCAGCTTGTATTGTGTTGGACTGAGCTTCCCACCCTGCCTTCCCTATATTTAAAAAAAAAAAAAAAGTTTTTTTATTTTCCTGTCGTGGCTTTATTGAGGGTATGGGTCACCTGCCCATTAGTGGGGGGTGGACAGCTTTTCAATTTTGGTTGTAAGTCTGGATAGTAGGGCGGACTTAATGGTTAATTTATTATGTGTGAAGTTATGGTTATTAAGTTATGGTTAATAAACGGGTTTTTGTAAAACCTCAATAAATTATCACGGCCTTTTTATATCCAAGTTCATTTGTCTGTGTGTTTATTTAAGGTTATTCGCACATACACCACTCATGGTTGCGGATGGCTCAGAATGACAAGACCAGTTTGAATTCAGCACTGTTTCTCTTCAATGCACATCAATGACAGACCTTCATTCCAAGGCAGATACATTATCATCATCAGTGAGTTAAATATGTAAACTGTAAATTGGGTTGGGGGGGGGTCACTGGCCCCTCACAGAGGTGGTTTAGGGATACCAAACACAAAACCTGAAAGGCTGTGATGTATATTCCAATACAATTGTTTCAATGCTTACATTTTCCATCCTAGCTGTGTTCTTTCTGCCACACACCACCTCATCATGTTTAGTTGTGATGTCTTTCCCTTTTCCAACAAAGCCCTTCTTAGGGGTGGTGGTAGGTTTATCTAAAGAAAATAAAACACGTTACATGACTTCAGAGCAAAAGCTACAACAGTCTGCTATTGTCAAGATCTGAGACCTTGTTCTGGCACAAAACAAGGCAAAGTGTTTCCTCCAATAATTGGACATAACAAACCATAATGAAATGTATACCTGCTTTGTATGGATCGTGGCGTGTGTCCTGCCAGTCCACTTCCTCACCAGAGCTGTCGCTATCCTCACAAGGATGGATCTTCCGATAGTTCTCAAAGGATATGGAAACTGGAACACATACACAAAATCAGATTCCTCTTCATGAATTAGTGGGACTTTTTATTTTGCACACAATGTATTGTTTACTTTGTTGTCCTACCTTTACTGTCTCCATTAAACTTTTTCTCCTCTCTACGAAGCTGAGCATCATGCTCTCTGTCAAACTGCATCTGCAGCATTTGAGCCAGGACTTCATCACTTGATGTATCAATGCCCTCCCCAGTCAGGAAGGGACCTTCATCAGATCTGGAATGCAAAATCATACAAATAGTAAAAAAAACAAACACCCCCCCCCCAAATATAATTATAGAGGGAGAGATTTGTGATTGCTTGCAAGTCTTCTTTGAAACATACTGCAAAGCACTGTTTTGCACCCGTGTGGTGTCTATAACCCCAGTAAATATTTGTTGAGTGAAAAACAATTTCTTTAGGTTCACATTTAAGAGGGGGGGGGGGGGAGCCTTTGGTCACTCACAGTAGCTCCTGTGGAAAGGCATGGCTTTCTTCTTCTAGCTGGAGCTCTCTTGCCAGCTGCTCACTCATGACATCGGCCAACGAGCATTGGCTTACGGGTTTTGTAGCTACGCCCCAAGGGCTCTGAAAATGTAATAAAGCATAAAAGCGTAAGAACAGGGAGCTGTTACACGACACCTTACAGACGAACCAGACAAAAGAAACTCGCTTCGATTGTACAATGCAATCTGTGGCCTTTATGCAACGGCCAATACTGAAATGACAGGGTTAACATTGTTTATCTTGGAGTGGTTAAGATGGTGGCATGGCTTGTGTTAAGTTCTTGGCACAACATCGTAATTAAATAGATTTCAGCAATAGTGTGTTGCAAAGGGTGGGTATATTTCTGGACCAGGGTCCCCATACAGGTTGAAGTCCAAGGTAATTTGCCCTATTTTGAGCAAAGGCGCATTTACCTTGTTCATGTGCCATTTTCCCCCAAACGTCAAATGTATTATTATTTGGAAAGAATAGATAACCATCCTTATAGAAGACACAGATATATTTTGATGAAGGAGGATCCATAAGCACAGCATGGAACTACACATTACATTTCATGACTTTTGTAATCAGGTTTTTTTTTTTTTTAAGTTGCAGTCAGGTCTTCCGTAAACAAAAAAGAGACCCCAGAACCCGCTCACTGTAACCAACGTCAGCCCTTTCTGTGCAGGGGCTCTCTAACCTAGTGAATGAATCTCCTTCACGCCGGGGGCATTTGCAAAGTTTAAGTGGACATGCAGCTATCATATGCATTAAAGCACATACGTGTGCTGTATTGTACTATTATAGATCAACCATGCAAGCAATGAGGCCAAGACCATATGCTAAATGAGACACTTTTTTATGATATATATATACACATATAAATCTGGTTGGGATACAGGTGCTGCACGAAACGCATATACCAGGCAAAGGGTCCCTTTAAAGCCAGGTACATAACATCGGCAGTAATACATAAAAAGGTGATTCTTGTGGCGAAAGCAGGCTTATCACAATAGCAGAGCACAGAGGAAGCGCCGGGTTGTAACTACATCTGTAAGATATTACCATCAGGGTCGCTGTAACACAGAAAGGACTCGTGTGCCATTTCTTTACATTTATTAGCGGCCAGTTTTGCCGGCTAGCGGGTATGTGATACCAGGGAACCGCTTTGTGGCTCGACATGCTATATGCCAAGACAAAGCGATATCTACAGCAGTTCTGCTGAAGCACAGGAGAGATTTATATGCAAGTTTTTGGAGTTTAGGAAGACTTGTCTGGAGATTAAAACTTATATGCTGGACAGCCTCAAAGCCCTATCCTGCTGGACAAATACTCCATCAAGTTCAGCCCTCCTGCGTATCCTTCCAGCTTTTGATCTAAAAGTAGGCAAAAAATAAGCAATTTTTCGAAGTAAAAAACAAAAAACTACTTGAATCATAAAGTCACTTTCAGATTGACTCTTCTAGCTGAAGTGGGAAGAAACCAAATACTTCTTCTGAGCAGATCTGGAGCATTGCTAACATTTATATAAAGACAAACGCCACAGTGACAGATCGTGCCAGATCACCTTTACCCGTCACAGGTGACTCACAACCACGAGAGCGTGTGTGTGTGTGTGTGTGTGTACGTGTGTGTGTGTACGTGTGTGTGTGTAACGTGGTGTGTGTACGTGCGTGTGTGTGTGTGTGTGTGTGTATACGTACATAGCAACAAGCCTCCATGGGCAGTAAAATGTCTACTAATCACCTGTTGGGGAGGGTTTTCCTGGTTCCTCTTTGAGAAGTTAGCAAACAGGGTGTGGAGAGGATTAGTCAGTATGCTAAACCATCATTTCACCAAATGGCGTGTCTGCTTTCATCATTATACTTTCTAGTCTTTCTATGAAGTTGTTTTAGTTTTTCAGACTGTACAAATGCGTTAATATTTAACGGAATAAAGACTAGATTTTTAGTACATTGTCCATGGATTTTATAGAAAGATTATAGTCCTAACCTATAACTTATATCAGCACCCAGGACTAACAGGCATCAGTACCATCAGATTCCAGTTACCCGTTTCTTTTCGGTATAACAGTACTTCACATAACATCGCTCGGTCATTCAACCTCTTAAGTCTAAATGCCCTCAAGTCTAGCTGGAAGTCACAAAGCTATAGTAATAACTATTCTATTCTAGTTCTATTGGCCAAAATATGATTTGGAGGAAGGGAATGGAAGAAATGTATTAACAATCTCGGCACAAGCTCATGAGCGCAGTGACACACAAGCACCTTATCACTGAGAACGCTGCGCCCCTTCCTAGTGCGACGAACACACAAAGTCTATTAAAGTCATCGAGTCACAGGGACAGCAGAATGACAAAGCAGAAAACGGGACAACATATGTAAGTGCAGATTAAAAGGCTACAAAACGCTGCAAATTGAGAAAAACAAACAAAAAAAAACACACACAGAAACACAATACCCACCGCATGAATATCTTATACAGATCATAAACCAAAGCAAAAAAACACGACTCCTAAGTGTTAAAATTGGCATCTGACACACAAAAATGTATATTTTGCCAAAAGAGTTTTATGCAATATGGCAATATATAACCTATTATTATATATTCTGTGTCAAGCAAGGTCATTACAGGACATTGAATTCTAGTAATGCATAATAATAATAATACAATGTGCTAAGGTTTACATACCCCCCCCCCGGGTTTTATTCTTTATTTATTTTCACAAATAGATAGTATACAAACAAGTAAAACACAATTTTCAGAAAAATATATCCCAATATCCACCAGCCCACAACCCCCATGTCTGCTCGGAAAAAAAAAAATCACCATAAACCCCAAGTTAGTTGGAACTCTTTATTTCTCTTTTTTGGATTCACCACTTTGTTAATATTTTTTAATGTTTTCGATCGTATTTAAGCATTGAGCCAATATATGTGCTCTCTTTCTTATCAAACCATTTCCTCAAAATCAATAATCTCCCTAAAAAATGTTTTTTTCCAAAAAGCTGATTTAGCCGACCGTACTGTTCCACATCTCCTAAGATCGCAACCTTTGGATTCATTACCCCGACCGGTACAACTAAATTTCCTTTTCAAAAAGGAAAATATTTCATTTCACCCCCCCCCCCAGGTGTTTACTTGATGCCCCTATGGCAACCGGAAATTCCAGACAGGCAAAAAAAAATATATATATATTTTTAGAAAAACCATACCGCTTACATGTTACAAATATCATACTAAAATATACTTTATTCATCCATTATCTTGACGTCATAGGGTGGCAGGAGGGTATACATTAGCATACCGGAAGTGTATACATTACTATACCGGTAACTATCCATAAACGGTACACAGCTGCTATATAAAAGGTTTATCTAAAGTATGGAAGGCTGAGCGCTCACCGGCCGGGTTTCAGCTGTGATAGGGCCCACTTGATCCATCTTCTCATTCAGACTCGGGCGGATACAGGAGGATTGAAAAGCCGTCAGTGTGCGGAGGGTGAGAAACACGCTGGAATATGGGCGCTCCGCGATATCTCGATATATATATAGCGTGCGGGTGACGTAACCGCGGCCTGTAAATCGGGATCTGCCCGGACTTGTCCGTCAGTCACTGAGCTGGTTCTATTTTCGGTCAACTTCCGTTTAGGCCGATACGGTTCATACAGTTTTACGGTACCAAACTGAAGATGCCCGCTGACACTCTAAGGCGACCTATGTGCGCTGTATAGCAAGACTATAGCCGCAGATCCTGTCACCAAACACTTGCCGGGACCCCGCTGACGAGCGCAACGCACGCTGGGAAAGATGACATCATCTCGTTCGTTACGTCTGGGTCAAAAGAGGCCATGCCACTGTTCTGAACACTAGAGACATAAGCAAATTTTACGTCTGCGTCTCCGATGAAAACTATTCTGCGAAACAAAAACAACGCAAGAAAACTGTCTCCAGACAAATGTTCAGTTTTTTTAGTGAATTGTGTACATATCACTGAATGTGTCACGCGATATCAGGCTTTACACCTTTTGACGTTAGCGTAGCCTGCAACTGTCAATCAAAAAGAAGGCAGGCGCCAATTGGAGAGAACCATCGGAAAAGGGCGTTCTACGGCGATGTATACGGTTGTGATGCGAGAGCTACCAAGGAGACTACACTGCTTATAGGCAAGGGAAATAAATGTCAAGTAACATCGAGGCGGATCTATTCACTAAAGCGGGAGTTGACGGATGGGTTTGCTAAAGTTTAATTCGCTATACATTGTCAGCCAACCAGTGAGCTTCTGTGGCATTAGCAGCTTGTCTGGCCCTGTGTGATGTATAGTTTAATCATTGGGTCATTTTACCCAATGAAATATACATCATACCGGGCCATGAGTTCAGCCCTTCTTTGCTGGAGAAACCTGCCAGAGTCTTGGCTTTATGTAACGGGCAGTGATATTTATTGAACGTCTTTGTACTCGTTGAATTGTTGAGTCTCCGACTCTCCTGCCGGCTCACACTTTAGTGAATAAACCCCAGTGTGACTCACCCCTTTAGCACTTTGCTATGTAGCCTTTCTCCGAGGTGAAACTATTAAGACTGGAATGCATGATCGAAACTGCAACTCTCCTGTACACGCGCTGCTTAACCCCTTCGCTACTGAAGGCTTTTATTATCCTAAATATCCATATTTTTTGCCATTTTTAATGTTATCTTTAATAAAGATTTCCCTTAAACACACAGTTTAGACGTCCTTTTATGGAAAAAAAATGTGGCCCCTCATACATTATATGTATGCCAGTGATATCACAATGACATCACTGTGTTCAATGTATTATTTTATGTTGTTTCTCACTCTCTTCCCGCCGATCTCCCCCGCACTGATCGCATTGTGATCAGCAAGCAAGGATCCATAGACTTGCATTGATGATCGCAATGCATGAAATCAGCCAGCAGGGGGAGCAATTGGAGATCCTAGCAGGGTCTTTAGGCTGGCTCTCCTGTCCTCTAGTAACATTCCTAGTGGGTGTCAGCAGGGACGGCTACCGTAAGGGAATGCCTAATGAGGCATTCTTTATATAATGGTGGACCGGGCTCTCGCTGAGCGCTGTTACACGCAAAAAAGTTGAGTAACTCAGGTACACCCCCCATACTGCAGGGTAACAGTTTACCTGTATGTGCGTATTTGGGAAATATGCCAGTGTGAGGCCCGGACTGGCCTTCTAATACAGGATGGGCTGCTAGCCTACAGCACTCCACCGGCTGGATATGCCTGGCTGCACACAGCGCGAGCAAAAGCCATTTACAGCCACTCAGATCCAGCCGTCGGCCGCACTTTTATCATTAGCCTGCTGCCAGCCCAAAAGGGGACCGGCCACCTGTCCAGTCCGGCCCTGGCCGGCATGGTGGGTCTGCCTAGATCTGATGCGGGTTTTAGTAAATACTGAATTGCATGTAACCGTATAGTTGGATCATTAGTGCGCGCCTTTACACACCAGGGCTAACAAAATCAAGAAGCCTCTCTCTGCTGCAGATGTAAAGCCGGTGTGATTCTAGAGCAACTTCCAGGCTGGCCAAGCTGGGCTTTGCTGTTGCTATGTCTCTTTAAAGAGGCGGGGCGTTCCAGTGAGTCCTAATCTCTGATTGGAGGATGGTCTCAGCAACGTGTCTCCGTTATGGCAGCTCCCAGCTGGAATCCTTCCTGCCCCGCTGTACATCCGACCGGAGGAATGAAGTCGGGGATCTAGGCGCTTGCAGGACGGTGTAATGCGGTGACAGATGTATTTTAGGGGCCCTGCCGTGGGTCTTTCCTTCTCCTTCTTCTTTTTGGCTTTCTATTTCACAAATAAGGTGAGAAGAGCATCTGGTGACACTTATCCTAAATACAACCGATGTGTTGGCTTTCATTGCAGTCACAACTAATGGTTATTTTAATGTAGTTTCCCACCTTCTGGCACGTTAAAGGTTAAAGGTTTATAAAATATTGTAACTAATGGCATAAGCAATCAAAGCTTTGGCTTGGCATCATATAATGTGTTTTTAACTTTTACGTGTTATGTACGAAATAACATGGATTTATTGTACAGATCATGGCACTCTATACATCAATAAATAATCTTTTATTATTGGCTCGAAAATATCAAGTTGTATTATTTACATATTTTTTTCACATGTTATTTTGTAGAGTGGTCCATGCATTAATTAATCTGCCATCTTTACGCAGATCTGTATTTCTAATGCTTATAAGATTTAAATATATATATATATATATATAATAAAAATGCATCATGTAGCCTATGATTGCTAGATTAATTCAGAATACTTGACCATATTAAAAAGAATATATATTGTAACCCAAATAGATGGAGACTTGCATCCAATGCCAGTGAGTATGGGGGGGATCAGGGATTGCAGGGTAGTAGAGGTCCACATGATGGACACCAGTTATGGATAATGTACATTGTGCAGTCCTGGGTTGATGAGATAAATTGTGACCTTCTCCGGATCATGTAGCTGATATACTATGGTTTGTTGCATCCTACTTGTAATGTGCAGAAGACCACGCTAACAAAGTCTGCTGATACCTGTGATACCTGTGATTTACTTTGGGAAGGATGCTCATTACTGATCTTTTTGACATTGTTGTCCCAACTGAAGCCAGTGGGGCCCAGTGAGCCGTCTGGGCTTATGGTCTGGCTAAAAAACCTTGACTAAAAAAAGTTGGACATCAAATACTTTATCATTTTTACATCGGTCTAAATGGCGTATTAGCCGGATGCCATGGCAGTCGAGTGAAAACTCCACGTCATCGGCACCTTGGACTTTGCTTTGTTGAACTCAGTAGATGGCTACCACAAGTTGGGTGTGGATGGTTTCAGGTTCACAGTGAAAGTCCCACAGTTTGTTTTCTTTTCCCCGCAGTGAGAGGACGTTCCTTGCGCTTAGTGGTGACACAGAAGGGTTTCATAAGGGAGACTTGTGGTTTTAACTTTTAACCCTCTCGCTATTCACGAAGAAGGGCCATCACTAGTATGTCAAGCAAGAAGGTCTGAGCTGGTCCTGTATGATACATAAACCATCGTGTAAAGAGCATTTCGTGAACCCTTCCTGATTTGACTATACATTATACAGGGCCAGCCATGTTTTCCCGGAAGCAGAAGCTCACAGGGGTTTGACCTTTATGATGTATAGTGAAACGCAACTAATAATTTTTATAAAATCCACCCGTATGTTAAATATTTAGACACCTTCTGGAGCTGACAAATGAATCATTAGTATTGACCAGAAGGGAAATTATTTACTATACAGTCTTCCTACATCCATTTACAAAATGAAGATCAGCGACATCGAAGCCACATTGTATGAGAATTGTGCAATCAGATAATACCTCTTTATGTATCGTTAAAAACAACAGTTTTAAAATACTTTCATTGTGTATGTGATTTTGTTACTTTATATAGTTCGCGTTAGTTATTTATCATTTTTATTTATTTTTTTTCTTGACTATTAAATAATTTTCCATTGCAAAAAATGAAATGATATACCGGTACCTTGAATTTCACCCCCTTCTTTGGGGCTGATTTACTGTTTAGATAATCTGAGCATTTGTTTTACGTTGCCCGGGGAAATTGTACTTGCTTATTGCATATTGTAATCGGTAGATCACGTGCTATATGATGATTTAACACAATGTGCTCTTTGTTTTACAGTATGTGCTGTCTATTCTGAAATTCACTTACCCTACACTTTTTCAAGGGTAAGTATGATTTCTACACATTACAGTATTTATATGTTTTATTTATTTGCACTCATATGGGTGTTCTATTGATGCGGGTTACTTTTTGATGTGATGATGCATTTCTTTGGTTCTGGCATCAGTGTTATTAAGGTTTCTGTTCTTGGCTCTCAGACCTTTAGACAGGAGTACGAGGGATATGCAGATGCTGAGGGCACGACGTTAAAGTGCCATCCAAGTAGCCACTTAAAAACCATCTTTAGATAACCTATAAATAAAATTGGCTTGTAATACATGGATTTTTTTTTCTTCTGTCCACATGAAACACATTAAAAAGTTATTGGTTGGGCTGCATATTTTTACATCCTTGGTTATGTCTCTCTTTAAAGTGTTTTGCACCCAACTTCTGCTAATGCCGATTTTGTAACAGAGGTGAAAGGAAAAAAAGCACAAGATTTACTGTGAAATGTTGTATATTAAACATCATTTTAACCTACTTTAGGATATTGAAGGATTGGTTGTTAGCACAATGATGTTCCATAGAGAATTACTGACCTTTCACACCGTATGGGTTGTAATGCCATGCGACACTTGCTGCACATACCTTCTATATGTTGTAATGTATGTTCTTTCCCTGGCAGGTGGCAGACCCTCGTGGGGGGACTTCTTCTTCACATATGCTGGAAGCTGGGCTGGGTGGAGATAAATTGCAGTTCCAGGTACTTTCAATTAAAGTGACCTACTCAATTAACCCCTTTTTTTGACATAACTTCTTCGGATGCGTCCTTGTGACCAGTATATTGATATCTATGTTTTGTGATTGGATTAACATTTCATTGTGTCTTCATATTGCCATTAGAAATGTGTACTTTTTACTTTAATAAATCCATATACATACATAAGAACAAGATGTTTAATGACCACTGTGAATATTGGCTTATGTACAGACTAAACATTCTGTGTCCTGTAACGTTTACTATTTTGTTAAAATTTTCATTGAGTAAAAGGTTTGACGTACGTTTAAATGGTGGAATGCAAATAAAACATGATGTTGATTTTTTTTTTTCTTTCTTACTTCTTGTTCAATTTCAAAAAAAAAAAACTATTTTTACCAAACATGTTCCTTAAAACTTTGCTTCAAATTGTATATATAGATTTTTACTCCCGTGGCTTTACTTTTCATTAGCCACCAGGGGGCAGTATTTGCTAGCAAGAACACACATTTATGTCCTCTCCGCTTAGACCATTGTCATAGTGAAATAGCAGTGTGATATAACACAAAATGTGTGTAGCAGATTATGAGTGAAGACACATGGAACACAAACAAAACATTTATATTCCAGATTGGTAAACAATTACCAATCCATTACGTTGCAATATTTTTCAAATCCTTCTTTCTCAAAACGTTAGAATGGACAATGAGGGGATGCATGTATAAATGATTCTTCATCAAAAATACACAAATAAAAAAATTACTTATGTCCTGCTTACTGGTTGTACAGTGCTGCAGAATATAATGGTGCTAAATAAATCAATAGATAAAGAAGAATTATCACTTTTAGTAATGTTGACATTAGTGCAGAGAAAGCATTGAAATACCATGGGGTATATATGGTTTGTGGGGGTAAATTCAAATGGCGGGCTTTAAAGATGCCCCAAAAAGGGCATGGGTGCACTATGACCAGATGATGAAAAACTGCAATACGCATGTCCGAATTGTCTTTTTAGCCTAACAAACCTATGCACGGTTGGTATCAGTCTACTCACCAGATGTTTATTGGGCTGTTGTTTCTTAGTAACCCTTTACAGTCTCAGTAAATGTATACCTGAATTGCGATCTGTGTTTGGTAAAGATTGGTGGTAAAATAGCTGCAAGTGTGAAAATACCATAACGTGAATACGCCGGGTTCTCTGCTTTTGAAAAGTATGTACATGTTGTAGGTGATTCAGATATTTATGGCATATATCAGTGTTACAGTGTCACTATCTCTTATTTTGGAAGAAAAAATATGAAATAGCAATACACTGTTCGTACTTATTGCACTATAATTTTTCTGAACTCAAGACAAATGTAAAAATAATACATTTACATTACAATTACTAGATTTTAAGGGCAGTAAAATATTTTTTAGAAATAGTCTAATTCTTTCAATTTCTCCCCAAATTTTTATAGTAAATTAGATATGATCATGGTGTCTAAAAAACAAACAAAAAAAAAAAATGTCCTGAAAAAAAGCCAATATATTTTTTGTGTGGGTACACTAAATGGAAAAGAAGAAAATTACAGCAAAAGGGTTCATTCATGTTGTTCAATATGGTCATTATCCAGTTTTTACACAACTCGATTTAATTAATATGTCTCTTACTTCTTCTTTTATTCATTATCTTTTTAGGGCCTTTGTTTCATGGCTACCAGCTTCTGCTCTTTTTGTGGGAAACATTTATGCAGGTTCCAGGGCATTGTCAAGACTGGTATGTCATAGAATAAATATTGCTTTTCAACTACATTTAGCATTTTGTGTTAATCACTCCTCACACCGTTCTATTTTTTTTATTTTTGTACAACTTTACTAACTCCCCCATATCCTGCTCTGAAACGGTTAGCTAACAGTCTGCCCTTTTGGTGACTAAAAGGGTCACTCGGTCTTTGGCCTTTCAGGTCCCATTTCTTGTGTGACGACCCATCCTAAAACAAACAAAAAAACAATAGTAGGATGCGTGAAATATTCAGATGTTTGCGTGCCGTTGAAAGAATTTGTATATTTTGTGTCCTCTCAGTGCTTCAAAATCTAAAACCATAGCTCTGCAAATTGTGGAGGGGGGAAAGATCTTTTCCTTAATAAATAGCGGTGGGACAAAAGGTCTTCTTTGAGTGCTGTGACCATGAAATCCTTAGTGGATTCTGCTTCTCTGATGGTATTACTGCGCTTGTGGAACATGAACTTTTTGGCTGCTCATACACAAAATAACTGTCTCCTGATAACATCTTTCAACAAATAGTAATAATCTTCGCCAGTTAATAGCCGGGACCACAGCTGTTTGCTTTCTTGATATACAATATCAAAGTAAATATGTTCCCCCTTTCTCTTTGGCCCCTCTCTTTGCCCTTGCATAATAATAATAATAATTTATTTTGGTTAGCGTGTGTGTGAGCGTGTGAATGGGCAGACAAACATGTTTTTCTAATGGCAGGTATCTCCCCCTGCAGCCTGTACCTGTGTTTTTCACGTTACACAATGCAGCCGAAGCTGTGAGCTATGGAATCCAGAGGTTTATCTTCAAAGAGGTAAGGATCATTTTGGGCAGAAAGAGAGAACCGCAATATCCCTAGGGGCGCTGTCACAGCCTTAAGCGTAGGAAAAATTTGCTTATTGACTCTACAAACAACATGCTTTTCATTTGCGTCTGTCAGTTCAATCATTTTTAGATTGCAGTCTTGTCAATCTGTAGATATGGTTACATAGGAATAAGCAATTTATAAACCTGTAGAATGCAGAATTTGGGAAAAGCGACTAAGCATTTTGTCTCTGAAATGAAGCAGGAATTCTTCAACTAAGATATCATCCTTTTTAATAGAAAAGCATGAAAACACTTATTGTCTGAATTCTTCATCTTTCTTGATTCCCTCGCACTTGCCTGTTTCGTAGGCTTTCGTTGAGTTGGCAAAGATGTGGCATTACATGGTTCAAAGTGGTAAAGTGAATTGAATGCTTGTGGACCCATGTATATGCAGATACTTGGTGCACACCTCCCAGCATTTTATATAGCCAAAAGAAAAGTGACCACTGGTGAAACTATAGGGGTGCAGCTGTGACGGGGCCTGATCCCCTAGGGGGCCCGGTGCAACCCCTTGTTTATGTTTCTTTGCACCGCTACAGGTCGGAAGGGCCCCTTCTTAACTATTTTGAACCGGCACGGGGAGACAGAAGTGTATCGGGGTCACATGAGGTGACGTGACCCCTGCGGTGAAACCGAAGTGCAAGCAGCCGGACAGAAAGCTGCGGGGGCGGGAACATTTGTATGTATGTATATTGTGTGTGTGCGAGAGCATGGATGTCTAATTGTGTGTGTGTGTGTGTGCGAGAGCATGGATGTCTAATGTGTGTGTGTGTGCATGGATGTCTAATTGTGTGTGTGTGCGTGTGCGAGAGCATGGATGTCTAATTGTGTGCGTGTGCGAGAGCATGGATGTCTAATTGTGTATGTACCGTAATTTGTGCCTGTATACACATACCATAAAAACATCCTAGAAAATAGAGACAGCAGGCAAGGATATGACACTAATTTCAGGAGGGGCAGTAACTGTAAGCAGAGTTTGTGAAATGCATCAGAAAACTTAATTTGCTTCATTGATCCCTGGAAAAAAACTGTTAATCTTTAAGCATGGTACATGTGCCCCAAGGGGCATGCCAAGGCCTCTGTTGCGGTTGCAGGCTAATTCTGTACAAAATAAATATTCGTACAATATATGTATGGATGCGTGTATGTGTGTGTGTGTGTGTGGGGTGAGTATGCGTGTATTCCTATGTGGTTTTGTTTTTTCTGGAAGGTGAAAACACTGCCGTACACCAGGGGTGGGCACCACATATAGTGTAGGCACGAAATGGCAATTGTTAGATGGTTTACTA
Organism: Spea multiplicata; assembly: GCA_009364415.1. Lineage (NCBI taxonomy): Eukaryota > Metazoa > Chordata > Amphibia > Anura > Pelobatidae > Spea > Spea multiplicata. The sequence goes on along the minus strand of VKOC01002024.1, from coordinate 24,910 downwards.
AAATAAGACATTTTACATGACTTTCTTTCTTTCTAGCATTATTCTTACACAAGAACTTCCAGGTAAGTTTCTCTCTCTTCTTGTCTAAACTATTTTGTTTTTTTTATTGTTTGATATGCCCGTCGCTAAGAGGTTTGTGAACCCAACTCATGTAAAGACAATAGGACTACTGAATCATTGCACTTGGGCAAGGGAAACAAGCAGAAATAATAAGGAATGGTCACAGTAGCCAATTAATATTGCAATATTGGAAGGTTCTGGTATACATTCCTATGTATAATATCAAATAATACTAATTACACCTGGATGAACAGGAAAGCCTGAAGAAAATGAATGCATCAGGGATGGAGATAACATAGCCAAAAAACCAAGTCTTTAACACCCACAACACGTGTGAAAATGAAAATGAAGGAATACTTCCCCAATGTATGGCTGCCGCAGCCCAATAGAAAAACGCTCCTCTGGGAAACCAAGCAGAAATAATAAGGAATGGCATCACAGTAGTCATTTTATTCTTTCTTCTATTAGAAGCGGCATCTCACTATGTTTGCCAAAGGTTCAAAATGATGAGAAGCAGGTACGTTAAATAGAATTCAGCTATGTATATATTGAGGACTTCAATTTCCATTTCCAACTTATTCTATTTAACGATTTGACCTGCTTGAACTCAACCGGTAAGTGTTTCCCTTGCGCATTTAACATTCAGTGAGATACTACACCATATGGTTGGCTTTTTTTTTTCAGCCAAAGAATAAAGAACACTTTTCGAATTTTAAAAGCTGGTTGTGCTGGCACTGTTTGTGAGTGCATTTTATACCTCTAAATATCCCAGTTTGGTTACTATATCACACTATCATAAACTTTCTCTCTTCCCATGTATATATGCGCCCCGATTTCCATTGGTTTATGGAGATAACATAGCATGATATTGTTGGTTAGGATTTAAAGGCGCTGTTGTACCACTAAACTAAAGACTAAAACTTACCGTGTTAAGCAAATAAGCATTAGCATCTGTCATTTTATTCTTTCTTCTAAAGGTTTAGAAGCGGCACCAAAACTTTTAAGAAGCTTGTCTAGTTTCTGTGTCAACGTATCACTGCTTCTGTGCCACATGATCATTAAGTTTCCCTTGCAAAAAATGATGAAAGAAGCTTTAGTTTACACCATTAGAGATAGCAAGTGTTTGGGCATTAAAGGGACACTCAATGCATCATATGTACGTTTAATGTTTGTGCAAATGCATTGGGGGGGATTCTGCGGGTATGGATTTACCCCTCCACCTCCCAGCTAAACGCTGTAGAGGAGATTTGTTCAGCTAAACAAATCTCCCGGTACAAGATTTACTCTCCTTCATTTAGCTCCGGTGGAGGGCAGCCACTGCCGCAGGGATGCCTCTCTACTGCGTCAGATGCTTTAAAGTGCTTTTTTTTTCTTCATTTTGAAAGAATGCATCAATGCGCATTGTACTTTAATATAAATGCATTTATTGAAGGGATGTTGGGACATTTAAACAGTAATAGAATCATGTTTCTAATGCTGTCTTTAGCCAACAAAATGTAACATTTAGACCCAATGGAACGGCGATTATCTTGCTTGACCTTCGCTTAATAATGCCATCCTCATCTTCTCTAACAAGCACAAAAAAGACAAAGGGAGATATAATGGAGGACTGTCGAGGTGAAGGTAAAAACCTTCAATCTGGAACTCCTCTTTCATATGACTAGCAAATGCCCAACAGAGGCACGGGTATGACTCTTAAGTAGGTCTTTTAGACAGTGTAGGTCTTTTAGACTGCCCTCCTCATCACATGCTTTATGTAAACGCAGTGCTCCAAACCATAATTACTCTATCCGTTCCACCAATGTACTGTGTAAGGGAATTTAACAATAAGGGGCAACTACTTCAGACAATGGTGAGAGTACAATATGATGATCAGCTTCATACCGGTATATAATTTCTCATGGCTGATTGGTACCAGGGTTTGATGTCATCTTTTTAGACCATTGTGCTGTGAACTGCCTGTTTTGGTCTCTTTTATGTACTTTAATATACGATGAAGGCTAACTGGATGGGGTTTATGGTGTCATCTGGACAATTATGTAAAAAAAAAAAAGATATTTGCTCCAAAGCACTTTACTCCTTAACACATTTTTATGAATGTGCTGCCATCTGATAATATTAATATAATTATATAAATCAAGTGTTTGGTGAAATGCCTGTTTTTTTGGTTTTTTTTTAAATGTTAGTGGTTAATTTAGATATGAATAAATCTGTTCATTTATGGAGCTGCAATTGCGAAATCTTGTCGTTCTCAATAGTATTGTTTAGAACTTTGTGTACTATGTTACAGGGATTCTTCACCATTTCTCCTTTTCTTCTCAGTGTACTATTGATGCTGGTTTCCGCTGGGTGCCTTCCATTACATGATCCTCAGGTACGTAAATAAACAAAATGCTCTTTGTTTTAGTTCTTTACAAGTATATCGTCTTGGAGCCAGACTGTCATAGCTCTTAAAACTTTCCAGGTGGCACACGTTCTTATACCTCCTAAGAAGGGACATCACGGGGAAAAAAAGATATTGTAGAAAATGTGTATATATACATTTTTTATATATATATTATATATATATATATTATATATATATATATTATATATAAAACTAGATGGCGTTTAAACATGCAAAATGTAATTGAAAATCATTTTTTTTCCCCGTAGCCTGCACAAAGAGTAAATGTAGGTTTTAATATTTTCACATAATGTGTCGGCATATGCTTTTTAACTGTAACCAACACAGTCTTTTGTTCTAGCAGAGAGTGAATTGGACAAACGTTAACGGGTTAGCACAGCGTTCATGTATGCCTCCTCATTTTTCACGTTCCCACTTGCGTGTATTTCCCTAGCAGATGGCTGTCTTAGTGAGCCTTATGCTGCTAAGATTACATTTCAGTAAAGTTCCCTAAAATAGAGAATCTGTTTATCCCCTGTTAAACATCATCCATTTAATATATTCAGTGTGCACACTGTGGTTTCCTTTAACTTTAATGCATTTTACAAATCATATTTTGGAGACGACCATCTGTGTTCTTTCAATACACTTGTCTAGAAGAACCTATTATTGGGTATTAAGTGCAGCAACTGTTAACTCTGTACAGATGATTTACACAATCTACAAATAGATTATTGTTGGCTTTTATTTATGTAGCGCCAACAATCTGCACAGCACTTCGTACATTACATATATTAAAAGGGTATGACAAAACTAGAATGGACAGATTTAGACACGCTGATTCATTAGGCAAAGAGAGCGCTGCTCAGAAGCTTGCAATCTAGAGCACTTTTACATTTGGAAATAAACTAGGAAGTTAGAGTTCACTTCTCTTGTTTTGCTGAAAGCCCAAAGGCTGCCCTGAAATAACGGTATATTCTCGGGGACTGCTTAATTTCATCCTGTAGTCCTACGGCACAAGGAGAAAGCATTCATAGGTTGTTGTAGAAAGGGAAAAGGCTTGTTATTAGAAAATGAGATCCGAGATAAAGGACATGAATACTAGTAATGACGGGGTGTATCCCAGGTATAGTATAGCAGAGACAAAAATATTCTATACAAATATATATCATCCTTATAATCTTTCTCTACATCTGGATTTGACAAATCCCTAAGCGAGGTTGGTTCATTCCATTATTTACTAAACTACTTATGCCATCATGGCTTTAAATATGATGGGACTAGTAGTGTAATATGACAGCTGACAGCCTACCGCTGATCTCGCCCCTGACAAACCTTCAGTCTTCCTTTTCTATAGCTGCCTGTTTACTTACAGTGCAAGCTGTTATACAAGGTACCAATTATCTAAGAAACCTGTGGAGCTGTCGGGAATTATTGAAGGAATCCAGTCAAATTACCTTTTACTTGGTAATGCGGCTTATTTGCTTTTCTCCTCTCCATGTAATATCCCCCGCCGAGCGCACTTCATTAACCTCTAATGATTAACATTACAGGTTAAACAGAGCTGCATGATCACATTTAACTCGCTCCCATTGTTTCCTGTTCTTATGCTTTAATTTCCCACCTATCGTTTAAATATTCTTTTCAAAAACCTACCATTTATTCTATTATGACACAGAGAACAACAACATTCCATAAAATAGAAATAAAAATGTAACACAATAATTACTACTGCAACTACTACAGTGCTTAGGCTACGCAATCTATTTAATTTGTTCATGGTTTGTTTGTTGTTTTGTGGTTGTTAAGAGATATTCCTCCCCAGCTTGCAAGAGGGCAGCCTAGGCCACTCTGATTTAAAGCCACTGCCTTAAGATTTTGTGCTTTCTTGCAGTTCTCTGTATGGCCACCAGGGTATCTAGAGTAGGAAGCGCATTTGTCGGCACTTATATCATGACTGGTTCCCGGATTTAGACGGTATCTCGCTTTTGTGCTAGAATCCCTTATCACACACAACCTTTACTGAGAATTCTCCGGGATTGACCCAGAGTCTGAGTGAACCCTGGTCTCCGGGTCAGATTCTAATTTCTCCAGGTAGTGTTTGGTGTTAGGACGCTGCCACCCACATAAACTTTATGCCCACTTCTCTTCACTCCCAACCCACTAAAGGATGTCTTGTGCAGGGCCGGCCTTTGGGGTGTGTGACCGCACAGGGCGCCACACTCCAGGGGGTGCCGCCGCGGGGTGAGAAGAGGGGGGGGCAGTGAGAAGGGTCAGAGGTGGTAGATAATGATATAGGGGAGTTTTGTTACAAGTTTTAATTCCTTTCTTTTTTTGGGATGGAGGGCACCAGAGGAGTAGTCCGCACAGGGCGCCAGAACACCTAAGGCTGGCTCTGGTCTTGGGTTTGTTATCCCTCTATGCATGGGTAGCTCCACCCCTTCACGAAGCCACTCCCCTCAAAGAGCTTCAGGTAGCCTACCCTGGGGAGTTATCAGGTATTTACATAACCCCCAAAGTCTAGACGCTGTATGTAGTATAATAGTCCAATGTTGGTAAAACATACATTTCTAATGCTCAATAACAACTGTGCTGGAAAAAAAAAGTTATTTTCTTAGAATTTAATTTTTTTGTTGTGGGTACTGTTTTTTTTATGAAGTGAGACGGTCACCAAGAATGGACAGCAGCTTTATAGCTTGTCTTACAGTGCGTCCCGCTTGGGCATCTCGCATTTTAGCCAATACAGAGAACAATATATCCGTCTGATCCTGTCCCAAGGGCAGTCCTCAACTGAACTGTGAGGCAAACTTTGCATGAGGAAACCAACAACCTCATAAATACGTTTTGGCCTCCGTAGGCATCATCAGTGGGATCTGTTTGGTATCCACACGTTGTGCGTCTTTTTATTTTATATTTCTTAACCAAATCAGTCCGTATATTCAGTATTGTGAACCATCTGTGTATTCTGGCCTAGGTTACTGGGTTATCCCTTGTATCACATGGGCTGCAGATTGTCTTATCTGGTAATAAGGCTTCCTGGAGCACCGCTGCCCATTAGGCCCGGTTTGGGTAGTTCCTTGTACTCAATGTTTTTAGCATAATCTCCTTAACACGCTTTCCCTAGGTGTGTAGAGGGGGAGCACCAAGGCACTTGGAACAAAGTACACATGGGAGAGGTGTTGTTTCTCAGGTTAGGCCCTGAGGAAGAGCTTGGGTGCTACTCTGGGCCATCCAACCCCTGTAAATGCAACACTGTTTTGAATATCAGCCTGGCGTTTTTTCTACATATTTACTTCATGAAAAGTCAAAGTTCTCCTTGTTTCTCTCTATATTTCTGTAATAAAAGCTTATTTTCCATTGGTGACATTGATTATATGTTGTACCCTCTTAAATAACCAAGTCTTTGTTCCTCAGTAATTAATACTTATATAGTATACATTACTCACACCAAATCATAGAGCGTACACATGGTAATAGCAAAAACAAAATTATAAAGAAATGAAGCCTTCCAAACTCAATGATGTGGAAATAAGGAAAAAAAACACACAAAAAAAAACACAAGACGGGGTTTCAAGTGTTATATTCATTTGAACACAAAGGCCCTTAAATAGGATATAGAATTTTTTTTTCATTTAAAAAAGGCCTACGAAGCCAAACTATGCCAGTGTAGCTCATTGAAGGCACAGCAGTTGGAAAGATTCATAGGTAATAGTAATTTGGGTAGAATCAGAATGCCTGCTTTATTATATGTGGGATGTAATGTTTTATGATGTCGTGTTGGATGCACTAAGCGATCTAGCATCTTGGTAAAAAAGATTCATAGGTAATAGTAATTTGGGTAGAATCAGAATGCCTGCTTTATTATATGTGGGATGTAATGTTTTATGATGTCGTGTTGGATGCACTAAGCGATCTAGCATCTTGGTAAAACCATAGGTAGTTGTGTGTGTGTGTATATAATATATATATATATATATGTGTGTATGAGAGAGAGAGATTTACAATACATGAAAGAGAAAAATACATCCTAGTGATTGTGAAGTCGCATGGTATACCGGTTGCTGTGGCAACCAAGCTATGTGCCACAGGATTTCTTTTCCTTCTGTAGAGAGAAAGTTCAAGGCTGCTGTTAATTCTTAATATTCTGCAGCTCTTCCTTGAAACCTAAATCTCAGATGATAGCAATTTAAACCACAGATTCAACAAAATGAAAATACTAGATATGCCATTAGATGACAAATTGCTTTATTATTACCCTGTCTGTTACCGATTTATTTATATCACCTCAATATATTTGAAAATGTTCTGCATTCAGTTTATGATACTCTAATAAAAAGGGAAACTAGAGCACTGCTTGGAATGAAACTAATAAATACATATATTTTAACATTTGAGAGGATACAAAAAGCGCTACTAAATTAAGGGAAGGGAATGGATTGAATGCCGATGGGCACTTGGCCAAACTGTGTATTTTTGCCCTGGGAAATTGTTCATTCCATGAACTGAGCAATGAACAAGACTCCATTTAAAAATGGAAGAACAGTCTTAAACAGAGGACGATATTCAGGGCCGGACAGGCAGTGGTGAGGAGACCCTGGCACTTTAAGGCCGACAGCCGCCTTGTGTATGAAGCCAATGGCTGTTTGTGCTTGGCCACGTGTTATGTTTTTTAAGCTCGTGTAGCGTGCGGCTGCGCATATCCATCCGGCAGACTTCGGCAAAGATTGGGTGAGTATGGGGCGTTGTCGGCCAGTGGCACGGCAGGCATTTGGCCAGTGTGCCTGATGGCCATTCAGGTCCTGAAGGCAGTGAAGCCCTGAAACGTATTACTTAGGGAAGTGGAGTGGAAATGATGCTAATGCTTTTAAGAAATACGTGGATATGTTTTTTTGGTAAGGGAGGGCATGCATTGGCACATTGTTTGTAATTAATAGGTACTGATCCAGAGAAAGATCAGGCTGCCTTTTCGTAGTCTTACGACTTTTCTTTCTACCTTCTGAGGCAGAGTTGGCATTCGCTTGTTTTCTTCCTGCATCTGGACATAAGGAAGTCTTGGAAATGTTAATGGATTTAGGTCCCCGAACCCCTTTAATTCTGTTATTCATATTTTGTAAATATCATTTATTGTTGCAGTTTGATGCCGACGGTTATTTCTGGGCTGTGATTCATCTAACATGTGTAGGTAAGTGACCAGACTTATGTAGAGCATTATTTTGTATGGCCCGTTGGGATGATTTACTACAGAGAAGCTAAAATATTACATGTGTTAAGTCGGTAAAGGCCATTTAATTATGAAAGCAAATCTAAACATTTATTAAATCATGCTGTTATTTTACATCTTCAGCCACAACGTTCCTACAAACTCTATTAGAGGCTTACTACAAATCTGCTGTATTTTCTTTGATGGCATTTATATTTACTCTCTCATTTCTTCCCTTTGGTCTCTTGTTTTAGTAACATTCTTTTTGGGGATTAAAACAGAAAGTTGTTCCCCGTTCTAAATCTCAGGTGAACACGTATGTTAAAGAAACCAGTGGTAGCGATACGTCACTGTAAGACTTGAAGCTTCCAGGTGTTTCTTCAGTTCCATGTAACTATGACAACATAAGAACTGAAGTATAATGACCTCATGATGTTTTCAGGGCAACATCATCATCACCTACGCAATCTCATTTTGTGCTCACGCTAAGGAGCTTTAATAAAGGAACCCTGATGTTTGTCTGCAAAATAGAAAGGGGAAGCTTTTAACTGAATTCATTAATTGTAATATTTAAAGATTGGATCTGTGGCAGAAGGGGGCACCTTATGTGTATACCCTAGGAACAGTTATATTAACTTGCTTTTCTGCACTTACCATTAAGTTTTTTTTTTTTCTTACCAGTCCCCACGCTAAATATATACAACGTCTGTGTAGTCACTCCTATATAGTAATGTTTTTATATCTTTTTTTTTGTATTTTGATAGGAAGTTACAGAGCATTCCAGAAAATTCAAAAGTCCACCTTATTAAGGTAATAATGCCATTTCTGAAATGGAGAGGCCATCTAGCATCTGAACGCCCAAGCTCACGTAAGCCTAGAATTTTAGTTTGACAACTTTTTGTCAACCATATTCATCAAAACTAAAGAAAACTTGTTTCTTAAATATCACACATTTACTATATAAGTAAAAATAAGATTAGCTCATGAAACGTAGATGCTGTCTTGTGGTTCCCACAAATTCTCTAACAAGAGGAGAGATCTCGTCTTTACTTAAAGCCCTAGACTTTCTGGCTTCTGTCATCACTCATAAATCCTCGTGTGACGTTACTGGCACTCAGACACATCTGTCTGCAATAACTACCCGCTATATATACCGCAATAGCCCATAATATGCTAATACAGAATATAGTGTAATGCTTAAGATTGTGCATAGTCTAAAATACTGCAGCATCATTACTTTTGTATTGTTTTTTAAACAGTGACCTTGATCAGCAGTACATAAACTATGTTTTCAGGTATGTATAGCTCGTCTTGTTTTATATTATAATGTAATGTATGCATTGTATTTGCTAATATGGAAGTTTGGGGTGGATGAAAATTTCAGCTGCTTAGCTTCATCTTAATACATGATGAAGGTCCAACCCCCAGTGAGCTTCTGCTGTAGGAGTAGCTTGGCTGACCATTTATAATGTATAGTTAGATTGGTGAGCCATTTAAATATAGGTTATACAGGGCAAAGATCAGCCCTTTAGAGAAAACCTCCATTGTTGACCCATCAATGAATAGTGATGTGAGGGAGTTAAAACGGAAACTCTCCTTTTTGAGTTTAAGCCTCATTGACTGCTTGTTGACATTCTTGGAGCAGGCACTTGACATGGAAACGTTTATAGGAGCTTCATGATTTAAGTTGATCAAAACTTACTATTTCATAAAAACCTGGCCTCTCAACTCTGAGGTTCTACCACTAAGTCAAACATTTGAAAGCGAGTTGCAAGGACACTTTTCATTTCACAAGTTGAACTGCGTATTATGAATGAACAGAAACGACGTGAGCTATTTGCAGCATTGGCCCTGCATGATGCATACTTAAAAGGATAGTCGAATTAAAGAAGGGTGCTTTATGTACTTTGTGATTACTTTAATATGTGTTCTTCAAAATGTAAAAAATATACGTACCTGAGCTAGATGTCCTCTGTGAGCTGACATTTCTTGCCGCTTGAAGCATCCATTCAATGGCGGAAAAGCACTCCCGCTGAAATTAATGGAAGCACTTTCAAAGTATTCACCCGGAGTGTTCACTTAGCAAGCGCTGGATCTAACTAGTAGGAAGTATATGAAGTTTCAGCAGATGATGCGCTCAGCCAAAAGTGGGGGTGAATGCAAAAAAAGGGGTGAATGCACGTTGGGGGGGGGGTCTTCCAGGGTTTTGTGCTTTACGTTAAGCATATTTTATATTTTGCAGTGTTATACTGTTAGCATTTGCCTCTCATCCAACAGGTAAGCATATTTGGGGACATCCTAATAAACGTTTTATTACATACAATTACACTCTTCCCTGCAGCATTCCTCATGAAATAGAGCAGCTATTAACGTTTCTCACATACTTATTTTGTGCTATTACCTGCCGAAGAAAGGTAGTCCATCCCTGTGCTTACATGTTGAAGGTTTTGTTTGTGTGCTGTTTACTTCTCATAGTAAAGGATCATAGTAAAGGATTTCAGCATCAATATTATTCCGTATAAACATGCTGGCGTTACACGTAACTGGAATGTGCCCTGTGATGTTTTCTACTATCGAGCCAAGCTTCTTCTTCCTGTGACCCTTTTGGGGTCTCGGGTTACACTGTGCTCAGTCTGAATGTTGTAATGCAGTGTTGGACAATAAACAGACGTGCGTGTCAAAAAACCAAGTCATCCTCTGTGTCGGTAGCTAGCAGCTGAGCAGTCCCCATGCTGAAAGGTCCTGTTGTTGGATGGTCCAAACTTCCACGAAGTAACAAGCTAGAAAAGTACTTCTTGTTGGAACTATGTGAGGCTGGAAAATTACAATTTTAAGTAAAGCAAATCTCCTATAATGGCCCAACAAACAACGAACTTAACCGATACATATTCTTTGATTTAAAAGTTAGATTTACATTGCCGCTTGTAGACTGCATATAGAAACAGCGTAGACTTCACTGTAAAGCAATTTCAATCTTTAGCAAGTTTCTGGGTCATGTTGAGATCTTCTCTTTGCTGCATACTTTTATTTATTTTTTTGTATTTTTGAGGTATTGACTTGTTTCATAACTTGCAGACTGTACAATAAGCTGACATTTTCTGTAATGCATTTTTTCATCAATATTTCCTTTTGGTGTAGCGCGGTTTAGATCATTTCTTTTTAAAGCAGATCACGCCACCTACTCCTCAGTCACGTACATATCTACCATCGCATTCAGCGTCCATGTTCTTGGAAGATAAAAGTAAAGCACGTAGTTCAGTGTCTTAAGTCAACCAGCTTGTATTTAATAGGTTTGCTTTGTACTTTTTAGATTAGTAATGACCCTGAATGCTTATCTATATGAAGTGTGGGATGACCTTTGGTAAATTCATGCGGAGTGTAGCTAGTTGTAAAAACAGGAAAGCTGAAGAAAACTCATTATGAACATTTTGTATAAACTGGAATAAAGAGCCCTGACATCTGCAGTCTGGTAAAAAATAAATAAATAACTGATCCAAAATAGCAGAAGGAGAAATGTAGGGAAATATTTTTCCTTTTAATGTAAAGGAATGTTCTTCCAACCCTTCTAAACTAATGAAGGAAATGGGTCATACATACCGATTGTTTTGTTATACATTTTTCATTTTAACTAAAAAAAAAAAAAACAACCTTGCCATATGGTGATAGATGGCTGTTTACCATTCGTCTATGCTTGTTACTGAATTATCATTCTGACCATTGGTGTCTCCACTAATTTAAACAGTGGATGGGTGTATGGCAGTCAAAATGACAGATCGGAACATAAGTTAAAGTCAGTCCTGCTCACAAGTTTTCAGTCTTTGACAATAAAGCATTCATATGACTTGGAAACAAACTGGTCATTCATTCATGACTAATTGCACCTATCCAAATGTAGCATTTTAGAGTTTATTACACTAAATAAGCTTATGTAATGCTGTTTTCTGGTTATAATTATTTCTCTCTTTCTCTTTTCTCCTCTCTCTCTCTCGCTTTCTCTTTTCTCCCCTCTCTCTCGTTTTCTCTTTTTTCCTGTCTCTCGCTTGCTTTCTCTTTTCTCCCCGCTTTCTCTTTTCTCCCCTCTCTTGATTATTTTCCGACCTCATTAAGAACACCAGTGCAGGGAATTTATATGATAAAGCAAATTATATAGGTTCAGGTACCTTTTTCCAAGTTAATTTAATCATGCTTAATAGAGAATTTAACAGGATATGTTTTGAACAGGCATATACCTTTTTTAATCATGTGTCCTTTCTATTAACTGATCCTTTTTATATATTAAGGTGACCTGTTCAGTGCCTTGGAGTTTCCATTCCTGTATTTCTACAGATTTCACAGTGGATGTTGTGCCAGGTAATATCAAGACACCATGGGGTTTTGTTGATTTATTTCCACGCTTTGTCTTGGCCAATGCTGGAAGAAGAAACTATTCTCTTGTTTGCTTTTAACGTGGAACGTGAAATATGGTACACAAAAAAATTATTTTTTAGACTTTATTAGGGCAGATGTTTCAAAGTATATTTTTATTTGGATTTCTCAATCTCTTACTAACAGTACATTTAAAGATACATGGCTGATGATGATACGGTATATCAAGTGATACATTTGGATGGGACACACACCATAAGTCAACTATATTCTCTTGCTTTTTTTGCAGTGGGATTTTAGGCTTCCTGCTAATGCTGATGTCTGTAAAGTTAAGGAGCAGTCTGTCCTCTGCACATCACGTTTCATGGAGTTTCCTAGCTAAGGTGAGATTTATTCTGATAGCTATAACTGCAAAAAACATACCAGATTAACAGGGCGGTATATTTAAGTAGCCATTGTCCTCACACTAGAGCATAGGTTCTGTATGGTTAGGAATATTGTCTTTACATGTCCACAGTGCTTCATTACTATCTCCTCATTTGCATTTTTTGATGACTGAGTCTTATCCCTGAGAATCAAAGGACAGACCTTCTTGTTCGCGGTGCCTAGATATATAGCAGCTGTACCTCCGAAACAAGACCCACAAAGGCTGAAACATAGCCCTGAGGTTGTTGGTCCCATCATGCTAATTTTTTACCCCATGGTCGGACCTGCCAACCGCACACAGTAGTAGTTTGTACATTGTATGTGATTGCTGAAGGCACTCATAAAAGAAGAAACGTGAACTAAAAAAATAGTAAAGTGGATCGAATATAACACAATATACAGAGGTGGAAGTTAATCATTACTTTAAGGGTGCCGTGTGAAATCAATAGATTTGAATGACGCTGCTTAAGCTCAGAAGTCTACTAACCATTTATTGTCATCGAGGTAATGAAAGCAACAAGAGGGTTACACTGTAGGGAAAAACTAAAAAGGTCATCTTTGTGTGTTTTTACATGATTCCCAGGCAGTCCATTCCTTGTGCCCTTACAGTATGAATGCTTTAACATGGAATTTATTTGTATCCCGTGGAAAACTCAAATTCCAGCAGAACCATGATTTTCCAGTCAGTAATTAGCATGTCTGCTTCTTTTCCATGACATCACTTGTAAAACAGCGTGAACACTATACAAATTCGCAGATGGCTTGTCTGTCTAGTAGAATGGGAAGTATTCTGCTATTCTGGGGTAATTTCTAACGGTATAAAAACAAAACAAAAATTGCAGTTAGTAATACATTCTGAGTTATTTTATAGTTCGATGTGCGACTCTTTTGGGGGTCTGTAGTGTGTAAGTAAGATGGGCATTCTTCTTTTTCCTCCCCTGACAGAAGTCTCTAGTGTGTTGATGGGGGGCCTCTTATAAACCTCGAGGCTCTGTCTGGGCCAAAACCTCTTCATAATATTAAAAAATAAATACAATCTCACACAAAAGCATGAAAACTTATATGAATGCGTTTTGATCTTTTTTTATATAAAGAGATTTTGTAAACTACAACTCACCATCACCTTCAAGCCAAAATGCTGAAGAGGTTTATAGCTTTAGCCCTCAAAAAATAATGCACATGAGTTGCAAAAAGTGTTGCAGAATTACGGAATGCAACCCCTTATGTGTACCTACCATGCAATAAACTACATGCATATTTATGAACTGCATATATTCAATACACTTACAGAGTGGGGGCTTGTGAGAAAATTACTTTTTTATTATTTTTTTTTACTTTTTAAAAATAATAAATGAATATATAAATATGAAATGTAATATAATTGTATTTTTTCATTCTATCATGGGATGGGATGCACAGCTTGCCTTACACTAGGCATGCTTGAATCATTTAGCTTGTCTAGGTTAAGCTGCCACCTAAATCTAAGTATAGCAAAACAATTGAAAAATTCCAGTGGACAAAATGTGCCATAACCGGCGACACACAAAGGGTTAATGCAGTGCCGTATAATTTAAAAACCGCTTTGCCGTTTTAATGATGGTTTTTATTTCACATTAGCACTTACACTAACAGTTTTTGTTACAACATAAAATATCCTAGACGGGTATTACTGATTGTCAGCTTGTTGTGTCTCTTTAAATCGTTTATAACTTATCTTGAAATCAAGTCGAGGGGCACGTAGATGTGTGCGGAAAGGGCCCGTAGCCTAATGAGCTTATGGATCACATAGGTCCCATTTTATTACAAAAACATCTTGCAAACTGCTCAACTTTTTTTTTTATTTTCTTCAAAAAAATCTGTTTGCAAATTGGGTCTACTGTTTTGGATTTGTATGTATATATACACATACAGTACATACATACACTATATGGACAAAAGTATTGGGAAACACGTTTCTCTGGGAATTTTTGCCCGTTCATCCAGTAGAGCATTTGTGACGTCGGTCACTTATGTTGGATGAGAAGGCCTGGCTCGCGCTCTCCGTTAGGTCAGGGCTCTGTGCAGGCCAGTAAAGTTCTTCCACACCAAGCTCACCAAGCCATGTCTTTATTGACCTTGCTTTGCTCTGGGGCACAGTTATGCTGGAATAGGCCTTCCCCAAGCTGTTCCCACAAAGTTGGAAGCATTTGCGTTGTACAAAATGTCTTGGAATGCTGAAGCATTAAGATTTCCCTTCACTGAAAGTAAGGGGCCCAACCTCTGGAAAACAGTCCCAGACCATTATCTCTCCTCCACCAAACTTTACAGTTGGCACAATGTAGTCAGGCATATAATGTTCTCCTGACATCCACCAAACCCAGACTGCCAAACAGAGAAGTGCGATCACTCCACAGATACACGTTTCCACTGCTCCAGGGTCTAGTGACGGCGTGGTTTACACCACTTGATCTGGCACGTGGCGTTGTACTTGGTGATGTGAGGCTTGCATGCAGCCGCTCGGCCATGGAAACCCATGCCATGAAGCTCCCGCCGCACAGCATTTGTGCCGATATTAATGCCAGTGGAAGTTTGAAACTCTTCAGCTATGGAATCAGCAGAGTGTTAGCGTCTTTTACACACCATGCGCCTCAGCACTCGATGACTCTGCTCTGAGACTTTGTGGTCTTCTGCTTTGTGGCTGAGTTGTCGCTGTTCCTATACGCTTCCACTTTCCAGTATAACAACTTATAGTTGACCGTGGAATATCTCGCAGGGATGAAATTTCACAAACTGACTTATTGTAAAGGTGGCATCCTATCACAGTCTTGCTTGAATTCACTGAGCTTTTCAGGGTGTTTGTAAATGCAGACTGCATGGCTAGGTGCCTGATTTTATACACCTGTGGCAATGGGTTTGATTGAAACGCCTATATGTAATAATTGAGGTGTCCCAATACTTTTCTCCATATAGTCCATGTATATCTGTCTATACAATCTATCTATATATACACAGTGTGTGTGTATATATATATATTTATAAGAAGGAGGTGCTTTTGTATTTTGGGAGCAATGACCCTTCCAAAAATTATTCTGATGCATGAGCATGAGAACTATGTGGCGTTGGACTTAAAAGTATGTCTTTCCGCTTCCTTTATTTGATAAGGACGTTCAGTTTGCCTCAGTGATTTGCCACTAACAGGATTTGCAGAGATATATTATGTGTAAGAAATTACCGTGAGCAGTGAAAATGTCATCATAAATAATTAGGGAAGAAATGTAAATACTCCCAGTGCTTATTTCTGCTTTGGGTGCAATAATCTTACTGGTTACTGGAGTTTTCCGCAATGTTGTGGGTGCAGTAACTCCCTTCTCCAATACATTGCTTCTCATAGTTCTGGATGTCGCATAACCATGTTGACCGGCTAAAGAGGGACAGTGGTTTTGGGGGTCTTATTTTCCTGTTTGACCTAGAATATTCTGTAGAATAAATCTGCCTCATATTTGTTTGGCAACAAAAGCTAAAGAAAAAGATATAAAAAAAGAGAGGAAATGCAAAAGGTTAAGCTCACAATCAGAGCTGTGATGAAGGCAAAATCCATGCCTGAGCAGAGGAAGAAAGAACAATTAAGATTCCTCTGAATAAGCACTTTGACTTTTTTCTTTTAATATAATACAGAACTGATTCTTTGTGGTGTTCGTAATGTCTAAGGTAGGGAAAGCTGTAGAGGGAACGTATAACAAAGTGTACTAAAGACTTTCTCCACCAGCCTATAGCAAGTACTCAGTGGGTATATCTGTGCCCCAGAGGCTGGGACAAAAATGAAAATACTCCGTTTGGCCTCCCCCACCCCTGATATTCCTCTCTGTTCCCCTGAAGACTTGGACTGTTTTTTGGCATGCTTTGTAGATCAGGTTCTTGGGTGTATTTTATATTCACATGTGAGTTTTTACTTTTTAGTAGACTCCTTGGTTTATTCTTAACTTAATTATAATAATTTCTGAAATTCTAAATATTTGTATAATGTGTATATACCAGGGAAATTTCTGGCTAAGACTACTCGGAGCCCCCTTTGGGGGATGCATGTAGGAGGTCCCTCTAACGTCGATGGGCAGCCCGTTAACACATGGTACATGCCATTGTTGATGAGGGAGTGGGGTGGGACGCAATACCGCTCCTGCGACCCAAAGTTCCCCTTAGTAACCCAGAGAAGCAGAGTTTCACCTGGAGTCTCCGGACTATACATGGAGAATTGACAGGTATGTATACGTATTAGAAAAACACCTTATTTGTATACCATGGAAACGGCTATCTAACCACCCTGTTCAAATGGTCTGAAGATAGCAGGGCATAAAAAGAATTAATTTGCTAAATTTCAACACAGATCGTCCGTTGGCATTCCGTATTTTAACTTGTGTGTGCATATATAAATATACTGTATATATACATGTAATATAGTTAACGAAGAAAGAACAAGCTGCACCCTAAAAAAAAATTACAGAATTTGACATAGTAAAAGTGCTGCAAACAATCTTGCCCCCAAGTGTAATAAAAACTGTCAACCTTAAAGGGTTAAGGTACTTTAAAAGTCTTCTGTGTTTACATAATGTTGTAAGAAGATATTGATATGGAGATTGACACCTGTATGCAGTTACTCTGCAGAAAATCTGCAGTAAATGATTCCGTAAACTATAAGCCAATTTTAATATCAGAAAGCTACAAGCCACATGGAGAATAGGTCTTCATCCCTTAAATGGTACATACAGGGCAGGCTAACAATCAATTATTGGCTTAGGCTTTGAATGCACTTTTTTTCACTAAGACAAGAGTCTGCTGGACCCTTGCACCTTACCACCTTAGTTTTGTGTTATGAAGGGCCAACAGTAGAGAGCGTTGGTTGCTAGGAGGACTGAGCTGATCATACGTAATGTGCAGTTAAATCAGCGAGATTTCCCCCAAACTTCATATATTGAACTATGCATTATGCCAAACTGCATAAAGGGGTGTCCAAACTGCAGCCCACCAGCTGCTGCAGGACTACATCTCCCATACTCCTCAGCCAGCCCCTTAGCTGAAGGAGCATTGTGGGAGATGTAGTCCTGCAGCAGCTGGTGGGCTGCAGTTTGGACACCCCTGCGATTATGCAAAGCCAGCTCAGCCCTCCTTGTAGGGTAAAAGACTATATAACCTTTCAGCTTAAGCCTTTTATAATGCATGGTGAATATATAAGCCCATAAAATAAGAGGTCTTCTTGAGCTGCAAGATACATGACAGTATATACGCATGGAAAACCAATTATTTAAACAAGTTTATTCATTCCACTGTAATGCAAGGAAGCACTCTAAAGGTTATGGTCAACCAACACAATAAATAAATGACCTGGAATTGACGTCCAGTGTGGGTTAAAAAAAAAAAAAAGGTTGGGTTGCATGAACTAGCAATTATCAAGCAAAATATGACTCAATGGTTAAAGCTTAATAATTTTGTTAGTGTGATCACGGTAATGGAGCGGCGTCTGCTGCAGCTTCTGACTTGTTTTGTAACCCAGACAGACAATGGCAGCGTGTTTGTGTTCTACAAACTGTTTGCCAGAGGAAAGGGATGTGTGTGTTTTGGCTATTATCTCCTGGAGGTGCTGCCATTTGCTCGTTACGTGGCTGCCTTTCCCGTATATTGCACTTCACTCGGTGTCTGAATTAGACAGGGTGGGGTTGTTATTGAGTATCGCACAAATGTTCTAACAGGGCTCAAAGTCTGCAAAGTTATCAGAAGGCATCCCCTGCCGGGAAGATTAACCTTTTTTCTAGCTATATGGCTGTTTACCACAAAAAGCAGTTTAAGATAGTAAAAGTTTATAAAAGGAAAACCGTATCTCTACCGAGAGGAGCCAAACATGGCTCAGAAGCTGATGATGAACTTGACCCCCAAGAGCCATAAGTTAGGTTATTGTTGGAGCAGCAGCTGCAGATTTGTGATCTTCTTACAGAGCTGCGAGTATAGACCTTCATGAAAGTGCTCTGTGGTTTCTCGATGGGATTAAGCAAGATTGTCTACTCGAGGCATTGTTTTAGTGGGGTCTAATACTGATGATCAAATTAATCATTGAGTAGAATAGTTGTTTAAAGTGGTTGTCATTCCACATTTTCATTAAGGATCATTAAGACAAACTATGTTGATAGGTCACTTCCCTGGTGGCTACCTTCAGATTTTTTCCCAGCACTGTTCGCAGATGTAGGGAGCACCTGATTCCAAGAAATATCCCCTCCACCTCCGCGACGTTCTACCCGTGCCGAAGCTCCAGTGCCATCTCCCTCTCGCTCTACAGGAGGTCACATGGCCTGCTAACCGTGTGATCTCCCCTCTGTTATCGAGAGCCAACATCACTGGCTCCGAGATGATCAACATTGTAGCAACATTCAATGTGGGCTTCACTGAGTTTGAATGGCCAAAGTATGTTTTAGGAACTATTCTGACACTTATCTCCTCCAATAACACAAAGACCTGTTATACATGTAGGGTATTACAGTGTGTGTCTGAGATGCTGTAGAACAAACCTTTATAAGAGGTTGGCGGGGCTACTGTGGCTACAGTGAAAAAGGATGACCCTTCCCTTGATTGTCTGCTCCTTAGAAGCATATACAGTAGTGGGACAATTTTGGAATTTGCAAGCGGTATTTAGGATAAAGTACATGCATATTAGCGCTCCAAAAATGATACATGCTGAAATATTTTCCGATAGATTGATATCCTGGTGATGGAAGAGTCTGCTTCCTGTCATGTGACATGATCAGCCTGTAAGAAGCTCCTTTTTTTGTAGAAATGTAGTAATTGAGCTACAATGAGTAGTCCGTGACTTGCTAATGCATAGTGTGTATGTGTGTAAACTTATTTCGTTTACTAGGGGGGGGGGGTCACTGATTGCTGCTAACATCACCAGATACCACTGATGCTTAAACCAGGGGTTAGATGGCAGACATGTTATGTCAGTTATTGGTACTATCGCAGATAGTCGGTGTAAGCTGGGGGTAATTTAGTGCGACCTCATTTCACGGCTTAATCAAGATACAAGATATCTTGTGAGCAGGGCCCTCTTTACCTAATGTATTGGTTTGCCTTTCACCCTTCCAATGGGCCTATTGTAAGAAGCCCGGCATAAATTGTTGGCGCTATCTCAATAGAAGATAATATTACTTTTGCATTTAACCTTGTTTCTGTTCATGTTCTGTATTAAAACAAATTGTGCTGAATGACCATGAAGGAATTACTCAGTGTCTGAGAATACAGACAGCTGGCATTCCTCAAGAAATATTTCTTTTAATCTTTGGGCGCAGAACACTGTTTCATACAGAACATTGTGCATTGAGAAGCAAGCCTTCAGTTACCGGGATATCCGAGGGTGCAATATAGATCAGTCCTTCGAGGGCCAGATAGCTTGGCAGAAAGTATTTTGCCCGTAGAGGATACATTCTAAGGTCATTGGACACAATTCATCCACGAAATGCAGCCTGTATTGCTATGTTTTTGTTCATTGATATAACCGCTCTTTATTATTATTACATCCATGCAAGTTTTTCAGGACGGTAAAGGCTTTTTTTCAAACATCATATTTAAGTATTTGACCCAAATTTGTTATGGAAAATGTAAAAGATTTTTGTTGCTTTTTTCTATATTTAATTGCACACTCCAGCCATCATATTTACTTGATAAATGGGTGCCATCTTTAAATTAACATTTAGAGGGGTGATAAGCAGCAGCTTTCCGCGGCAGTTTATGTGTGTACTTTCACCCAGTTACAGTTTGTGAATCAACCTTGTTCAATCAAGAAAATGGCAAAGAAGAGTCTGGTTGTCTCTCAGTGGGCCAAAACAAGCATTTTTGGCATTTCTTTTACCAATGTAAAGAAATTATTTCTTATGTAAATATACAGAACCTTCCCCTAGCCAGAGGTGTGTTGGGAAGCTGGTGTGTTTGGCACTAAGACCTGCACAACATCTGTAAAAACAAAACATACGTTTATGCTAATTTTCCATTATTGGCAAAGCCAACTAACCTTTTCATCCCACCGAAGCCTATACTTCACAGAAGCAACCGTTTGTAATCTAGGGTGAGTTTGGGAGTAGAGGGCTGCTCTTCATGGCTTCAAATAGTTTCCCCTTGTTCTTCCCATGGGAGTATTTTATTGACCTTTTATGCTACAAGCGCATGAACAGAACATGTCTACCAGCCGGCATCCACTCTATCTTGTTTTTGCAATCGGTGCTTCAGAATGGATTAAGTTTGTGTGTTGTTGGCAGAGTTCCTGACTTTGCATACTAATGCAGAGGCTGAGCATTTTTTATGTTTTTTGTGACCTCACATCTTTTCTTGGATTGTAATCTTGTGTTGAGTGCTTGTCTGCATTAATCTGTGCAAGTTTCTTAGAATGTGCCCATTGGACATGGTACCAATTTTAGGAATCATTTCTTTTTGTAATTTCACTGTTTGAATATTTTATCCCCCATAAATCAGCAAAGGGATATTGATGTAAAGCGCATGCATGGTTAATCCTGCATAAATATGTATGGATTTGCATCAGATGTTGGCAAAACTAAACCATGTGTGTAAACACGTACCTAACAAACTTAGCATACCATCTACTTATTAAATGGACAATCTAATGCCGCTGACCCCAGAAGCATGCGTATTAAAGTATTCCGTACATAGCACTGTTACAAAAAGAGGCATCGCAAATAAATGACATTGAGTACTTTATTTGTTTTTGAATGTATATTAAAGTAATTACTAGAGGTAGAAACTGTAGCTCTGCAGCTCGGTCATACTATTCTTGCCACTGATTTGGTTTCTGGAAGTAGCCCACCAGTGGCAGGAAAGCCACGCGTTAGCAGATGTGCTCTGCCAAACACATCTCTTGCACGGAAGGTAGCCGGGGGAAGGCAAAGGGGCGAATACATATGGAGGGGTTTCCGGATCCCCCTTTATTGCTTTTGCAAGGGGAACAAACATGAAATTCTGAAGAGCCCATGCAGCTATTGTATACATAAACTGCTTATGGTCCCTTTAAGTATGGTATATATAGACATAATTGGTGTGTGTTCAGACAGCACATGCCAAGAAATTATTCACCGACATTCCCCACGGAGCACGTTTGGGAATTGTATTACTCTACCCTAATTTGTTTTTGTTTTTGTTTTTGTCCTAAGGAATGGAAAAGGCATCTCAGAATTATGCAGAATGTCAAAGCTATGATGAATTCACACTATAAAGGGGATTAGTACAACGCAGGTTCTTTTTATATATTGAGTTTCAATTAGTTATAGACTACTGATCTGAGCATTGCCTAACAGCGCAAGGTCAACTGAACAGTGCAAGGTCAACTGGAAAATGAAATCCAGTATCTTATGTGTTGTCCACCCTCCCCCCTGTCATTCTGTTCACTATGACATCATTTTCTCTCACTTGAAGCTGGACTGATTATTTGCCACACCTTCGAAGTACTCATTGTGATATTAACTTTTTTATACCAATATAAGGATTAATATAATTAACATCTAAAGGATATAAATAATCCTAAACCAAACATAAGTAAATCTTTCTTTGTGTACAGTTGCGTATGCAAAGTGGAACCTGTACATTCATTAGACTTCCCCTGTACTGCCAGTGAATGTTGCCGAGCATCATACTTTTTTACTGGGTTTAATGACCATATGCATATTTAAGTAGACAAGGCCATGGAAATTAGTGTGGGAAGTGGTGTTGTTTTACATTTCGTGTGTTTTACAATTATCTAATTTTGAATTATTCAACCTAATAGGGGGCCAAGCCTTGGGGACTTTGGCTTTTACACCGCCATGCTTCACTGATCACTATTAAATCATTAATGGAGATCCATTATCACTGATGTTTGTACCTTCAACAACCTTAGATATTATTCCTGTATACAGATAATGCCGTCCTGAGTCTGAGATAAGTCTCAGCAAGACTTCATATTTATTAATCTAATAGAATACGCAGTGCTTTTATTTTTCCTGTTAGTACTACATCAGAGATGTATCTGTTAAAGGGTTTGTAGCTTATAAACCTGTATCTGGACTCTTCAGAGAAGATTATTTTCATTAATCATGTCTGTTTGGCCATCTATTATACAGCATTAGTTATTGGACACAGACATAACAGATCCATTTGTTATAATGGGTGCTACTTATACGTTGAATATTCGGGTCTCCACAAGGTCACTCTGTGTACCAGTCTGAGCAATTTTAACTATTCACTAATAAAATGTATTGTATTGTGTGGCCCCATCATTTCATTTCGGCAGTATGTCCCAATGCAGGTACGAGCCAACCTGGCATTAATAACATAATACATATGCTGATTGCACCTTGGCCTTCACGTAGTGGACACGTAACCAAGAGCAGCTTTAGAATTAAGAATCATAGGCTGGATAAAATATCTGTTTAATAGAATAGATGGAACTGTGATGTTCCTAGGGGTATAACACACAAGTGGGATTTGCTGTTCTCTCCCCTTGGGTTTACTGTATCGTATGTAAATAGTCTCTGTCCCATCTATAAGCTTAAAAACCAACTACATATAATTCATCGTAGTGCATGGAAGAAATGTATTGAACAGTTCTATTATATGTCTAAAATGTATAATCAAAAGGAGAGCCCATCCGCACAAATATATCCTGATCATATGACCTTTTCACTGAAAAATGGACAGCTTGGTTGGTTTTGTAATTTACTCTAACAATAAACACCAGTGTAATAATAAAGTTATAATGTATATTATTTTAGTTTTTGAATGGCTCCTTAATGTTTAGGAAGCATATTTTTTTATGTTTCCTTTACATTCCTATTTATAATTTAAAATCTAAGAAAGAAAACAAACTATGTTTATAAGTCCCCAAACCAGCTTAAAGGAACCATTGTTTCAGTTTTATTAGGAAAAGAAAATCTCTGAACCTTCATTTGGCAAATTTCCTTGGTAGAGATTGGGTCATAATAACGCTCTATTTGTGTGTAGCTTGCCAAGAATCCTCATTGTGTTTTCTAAACAAGTAGGCACATGATTTAGTTCCTGATTCAACCTGTGATCCTTTTACTGTGGATTGGCATCCGGCTGGAAGTCATGTAAGGACGTGGGGATGTCTGTCCACTTTCTGCATTTAATATTTTTGCAAAGTAAGAAGTACCCCCCTAGTGTGGATTTGCTTAGCAGATATATACAGTGTGGTATGTTTTGAAAATGTTACGATCTTTGACTCCAGATATCATTGTCTGGTGTATATTCAGTTTAGCACAGAAGTGGCTTTTGTATCTGGTCACGCTCAGGGCCAGCGCCACCTATAGGCAAAATAGGCTCCCTTAAGGGGGCGCTGGCAGCTGCCAACCACCGTCCGCAGTCATTCATTAGAAGCGAGGCAGGCAATGCAGGCTGCAACTGCAAGCTCGTGGTCAGTATGGGGCAGAGTGGGAGCAAAAAGGGGAGGGTGGGGGTGGAGCTGTATTTCTATTGTTTTAATGCATGGACTCCAATTGGAGCATACATTACTTAGTTATTGTACTTAAGTAAATAATTTAATTCTTCTCCTGTCTGTACCGAAAGCAGGAAGCGTTAGTGTGTACTTGAAAATGCTCGGAGACGCTCCCTGTGAAGCAGCAATCATATGTATGCGAGTGAAACAGTGCTCAGACATGCATCTGATTGGCTGCTGCTCCTCCCTTTGCTTTCTGTTGGCGCTCAGCTCCCATTGACTAGAAGGGACTTCTACTGAGCATGTGCAGGAAGCATACTGTGGTATGCTCCCTGCTTTCAGTTGAAGCAGATGGAGGAGGAGTTAAGTGAAACCGAATTATAGAATGTCTGCACCGGTTTGTACGCAGTAAAATGCAAAATGTACTCCAAAAGGCATTTAACACGAGAATGGAGTTTGAGTGTCGGTTTAAGGGTCACTCATATGTTGTACATTATTGTAATTTGTTTTTGTCTCTTCCTTAAGGTCATTACATCTGCCTTGTCATTGGTTGTCTTTGAAATCTCAATGAGTGCTCCTCTCTGTATATGGTAAGTGCATTCATCCGGATTTTGTCGATAAAAACAATTGCAGTAATTTTTATTTTTTTTGGGGCGTTTATAACTACCTTTTCCTCATATAGACTCCCATTCGTTAGTGAGTGTCCAGCTGGGTGATTGAGACTTAGCCATTCTATTGTTTACCATGGACAGTATGAAAAGTGTTAAATAATGTTTTGTCAAATAGATTGGGCTAAGAAAACAAAGCTGGAAGGACTACATTTTTTTTCTTCAACTCTCCTAAATTGGCCTAAAGCAAAGTATCCCAAGTGAGACTCAGTCTGGGGTAACTCAGAGTAAACACAATAAGAAAAAATGATTTACCTCAATATATCCAAAATAAAACTTAGCCTTTTTAGTCAAGTAATTAATTAAAAGTTACCGTATTTGCTCGATTATAAGACGAGGTTTTTTCCAGAGCA